>JABASH010004797.1:0-13303 GCA_019776445.1 Tomocerus maximus | reverse complement strand
TTAAGCAAGTATAGTGATGCTGTCAGCATAAAATTTATCTAGCTTATGTAATTTAAATGCGAGTTTACTAGTGTAAATAAGTTAACACAATAATCAACATAGGAATGAATGAATACTGAATTCTTTTACCTCCCAATACACATTCTCGATCCATTTACACAACCAATTTACAATATTTTCTTTCAAAGAATTGATAATATTCATGTGAATTGTAACACTCTTGAGAGTCTTGTCTTTAAGCACTGAAACCTTTTGTCTATTATGTGCACAATGAAAGTGTTATTGCTCCTTGAAAGGTAGTCGTAGTAAGTTTTACAAAATTTGAACTTTGTTCGAGCACTATATATTCCATTAGCAGCCGGCTGCAAAATGTTAACTTTGATAAGTGCACTTTATAATTTGAAAAGTTGCTCTTCCGTATGCCTACTTATTGGTAACTAAAATGCTGAAGAGGTAACACTTCCTATTTTGTTTTAGTATCTCTCATCTACATGAAGCACTAACGCCAACTTGGTCAACAAACATGTACTGAAAGAGGATGAAACTATTTAGTGAGATCGTGATTTGGTTTCAACCAGATTAATGCCGACACTGCACTGTTTGAAAGTTGTAACTACAGTCAAAGCTGTAAATGAATAATGTTTTGTAATAGTATTATTGCTCCGTACATTTGTAACAAGATAGTATAAGTGTGAGTTGTAGCAGCTACATTTATCTTCTTTGGGCGAACTAAGTAATTGTAATGAGATACAATGGTAATACTTAACTAATAAGATAGCATCAGTAAACCTGATGCTTTTCATCGCGGGATGAATGGTCAAGCTATCGTAGCGTAACAGTAGACAGGAATTCATTACATAGTAAAAAATGTAAAAATTCACATAGTGCACCAGCACCAAGATTTTGCATGCAGGATATCATAAACACATGTCTAAGAAAACGGAGGCATATCAAGTGTTCAGCGTACCTATATAATTAATGCAATCATCCAATCTTGGTCTGCCCGCAACCATGATTCCTGTTTTTTTAGAGCACATTTCTATAAGAAGTCTCTTTGTTAATAAATGAGTAAAGAAATCCTAAATAAAAAGTCAGTCAAAGCAGCAAATTACTTTACGAAGACACAATAGCTTTGAAAATGTGGGATATAAGTGCCTATATTATGTAAAGATGTAAACTTGACCTTGGATTTGGTTTATGGGAGTCTATGAATTTTCATTTACTATTAGTATGCAATGTTTTGTTACAGAAAATATTTCCGTCCGACTCCTGGTCGTGACCACTGCATAATGAATAGAACGAAACGATTGAAACATTAAGAACCAGTAGTATCACTAGAGCCGAGCATAGATATGCATATTGAAACATAACTTATGCATAAAAGAGGACATTTTTGCACAGCACTTACCCGTAAATTGTCTTTTGTAGTACTATACGATTATGTGAGCTGACTGTTAAACTATGTGCTTAAGAACTTTCTAATCTAATCCAATATCAAAACATTCAAAGTCCAAACGCATAATTTGTATGCAATTGTAATCGCACATCAAGCCTGAAAGGGACATACTTTAACTGTTGTGCATTGCAGGAGCGTTTTTCATGTATTTTATTTCTACTTCATTGGAAATATCCACGGAAATGTGCACGATATGCCAATCTACGCTGTTTAATATTGCACCGTCAGTTTAGTCACAGTCTTACATCTGAATTTCAATTGCTTTGCAAGCTGATATTTATTTCACCACCAGATAGCTAGATTCTTATCACCCAATAATAGCCATGCAACTATAAGTAAAAAAGTTACCTCGTAGTACTTTTATTGCTAGATAACTCATGTCACTTCAAACAAGAGAAGCCTTCTTTTTTCTCTAGTTTACATTTCCACGCGTGTGTTTAATGATGGACATATAAAAAGCAATAAATTCTTCATAAATGTTTGTTCTTTTGCTGCATTGCCCCATAATATCCACAGCTACACGGCTACACCTTATAAACATATCTTATCCTACCGCCGACAGAGCTAATGGATAGATCATTACCGGCAGATCACACAAGACATTGTTTTTTATTTCTTTTAGTTTTTCTGACCATTATCAATTTACGGCTTCCTCCTGCTCCCTACTAATGTCCTAGTCATCTATGACAACTCATTGTCGCTTTTTATGAGTGCCTATCCACAGTACCCAGGAAAACATAATCATGTTAATGTCAATTGCTCTGTAATCATGTCATACTTACATGCACCAGTCTGTAACTTATGTGCTTAGGTCTATAATCTGCTTACTGTGCTCATGCACAAATGTAAACCAATTTCATCTGACTACAAATCTTCCTACACATTATTAACTATACTGTGAAAGCTTTAATATTTATGATATTCAATTACATTCTTGTTTGTGATTAAAGGGTACATTATTAATACACATCATTCATTATGTACGACAAAGGATTGACGTACTTGTGTAAGTGTGCAATTAGGCACTTATCATTTGGCAAAAAACATTCGCAGTAATACTGATAAGATAAGTATGTGCAACTTGATCACAGATCTTAATGATAATAAGTACCTTTGCAACTACCTAATAGTTATTTATGACGCTTGAGCCAATATTTTAGTTAGCATTTGCTTTGGCATTCTTAGTACTAGTGTCAGTAGTGTCCTTTCATTTCAATACACTACTACATCATTAAAAAAGAAAGGGCGAAACATATAATATGTAAATCGTAGGTACCATTGGGAATTGGATCCACGTGCTTATGCAAATCTCTAGCGTAATCACGAATGATGTTGGAGGAAATAATAAAGATATATGGGGCAACTAAGCTTAAAGCTTAAATTACTTGAAGCCCAAAACCAAAACTATTGGCCAACAAGATTATAAATTTTACAAAAATGTAACCTTCTTTTCCTCCATTTTATATTGTGGTACTCTGAATCTTCATCCTCCGAAGTGTAACTATCAGCAACCTAATACACTGTCATTTTATGATGTAACAACTTTGGTCAGCAAGGGCTGGAAACTCCCAACAGTTCCAAGAAGGATGGATTTTGGATGGATTTTCCTGGGAACATCACTGCACATGACATTTAAATTGCCGTTTCATTCAGTTAGCTTATTTAGAAAAACAGGGACAATTTTTTGACTATAGGCACTGGTAGTGCGTTAAATTTTTGAAATCATGGACAAGGACAAGGACAAAGGCTGTTTCAAAGGCAAAAGTGGACCAGAGGAAATGCCTATGTTACAAAAATCTCTGGAGAGTTATTACTTTGATCGCATTGAGGAGAACATCGAAAAGTACTGCATCTTGCAAAAACTACGTTACAAAGTTACATTTACAATTATTTGGTTCAAGGCAACAATGTAAATTATGGTCTTCAATGATGTTTTCATGTAGATTCAAGCCACTATACAAGGATCTCATTTATTCCCCTGCAGCAGAATTAGAGCATGGACGCAGAGAACTGGCATGTTTGGATGCAATCCTTGTTAAAGAACGTTCTAAATGGAAAAATGAAAGAGCACAATTCGAAAAACGGTGGACAGCGGCTATCAATAAGCAGAACAGAGTCAATGATGCCATTCCCAACTATGATAAATACTATAGGGTACTTACAAATGAGTTTGTATACCTAAATTATGATTTTGTTCGCTTATCAAGTTAGTACAACCGATGTACCTTTTAGGTATCTATTCTGAAATTGTAATTATGTAATTTACTTATTGACCAAAGGACACTCACGTGAAAAGGGATCGAGCTGTTAGGCAGACAACACGAGAGCGTTACATGCGTGACGAAAAAGCTACGGAAATTAGTCGTCTGACAAAAGAACTGAAGAAACTGGAGCACGTAAAACGTGAGGTTGAGAGTCGCGTGGATAAGTTTTCAGTTTTCAAAGTTTACTTAGAAAAAGTTCGCGAGGCCAGCCACGGGGAATACACTGACATTCGGGAGATTACCGACCGTTTTGCCATTCTTACAGATGCACGCAGTACTTTAATGGGCAAAAATAATTACACCAGAGACACCGTCACGAGACGGCAAAAGGCCCTGGAAAATGACATCATTGTTCGTTAATTTATTAATAAGAGTATTACCTATAATCAAAGAAAATATTCCGATATTATTGGTAATAAAACTCCAACTTTCAGATGAAATCCAATGAAGTTCTTGGCTACCGTAATTACTTAAGTGAACTCCAAGATTATCAGGCTGGATTGGTAGACCAAGTGTTGCGACTCGATGATAACTTGTTACGAATCAAAACTACAGCTGCGAACCGAACTCTTGTCATCGGACAGATTAAAATGGCAATTAATAATTTGTACCTTCAAATGTGCAAACAAATGCACCGTAATCCAAAGGTAGTAATCCTCAAGCTTTTCATGTGTACCCTTTAACTGTTTTATTTTTTTAACGAGATTATGTACATCTGTATTTGCAGATTTCTCCAGAAGACACTCTTGGTCAACTGAATGATATCAGAGTGTCAATGATTGAAATGGTCAAACTAAACCGTGACATAAAACACATGCTTAAAGCTGCTTCAACAGCCGCAGAGGAAGAAGCTAGAATCCGGGAGAGAGAACGTCGCAAAGCGGAAGAACGTAAAAGAAAGAAGCAAACCTCCGGTACAGGTGAAGTAAATATTCGGGGATTGTTTAAACTTCCTCCGCTCAAGGAAGTAAAGAGCCCCACTGACGAATACAATCTACTCAAGCCAAGAGAAAATACTCCATGACTTGATTAAGAGGAAAATTAGATAAATTTGTCCATAACGAACCTCATATTCATTTCACCTACAATACAAATTATTTCCTAAAAATTGTTAGCCAAGCCGTAACACACCAAGTTCATAGAAAAGTTGTGTGGATGCCTTCTAATGTTATAACAATGGAAATACGCAACCTCTAATGTATTGCAATAAGTATGATTAAATATACATTTGGCGAAATGCTTTGTGCAGTTTGACATAAAGTACCGACACAGGTTAATAACTTTTACAGTTTAATTTGAGTGGATAACATAGGTAAATAAATAATCTGCTATTTTTTCCCTTAAGAAAAGAGTTGTTAATTTATTAAGTAAATTCACTAAACTTACATGACATACACTTATACTTTATATTTGTAGTACAGTATGACCAGAGTATGACTTAACGCTTTTTCCAAGTCCATTTAGCTCTTGCTCCGTCTTGACCAGGCTTTTGTCGTTCGCGTTTTCGATTATCCCGACTAAGCAAACCAGCCAATCGTAATTTTTCCATGTCCGCTCCTGAAATAAGATATTTTTATTTACTTTTCTGGAGGAGCATTTTACTGGTAGAAAGTTGGCGTTCTCAAGTACTAAGTAATTTAGTAATTATTAACAATTACGAATATGAATCCAAAACAATAATAATTAACTATGTTGTAGTAACCTAATGCCACAACACATTGGGCGATTCCCCAACGCACACATCCTGCTTGACCAGTCTCTCCGGAATTTCTGACTGTAGCTTCTACATCAGCTTGTCCAAGCATATTCGCCATTTGAAGGGGAAATAAGATTTGCTCTCTAGCTTGAATGGTTTCGAAGTATTCTAGCCCTTTACCGTTGATATTAAACTGTCCAGTTCCAGGCATCTTCATACTTACAGTTCCTCTGGCCGATTTTCTCATGCATACTAGGAACATTCAAGTTGCAAAAGTTAGTCTTCCATTTATATACATGTACATGATATGGTAATTAGGACGATGGAAAGGTGGCTCAAAAAGCCTAATATTATATGAAATCAAATAACCACCTTCAACAAAGACCTTTTTGGTGCCATCGGCTTCTATCGACACTGGAGGTAATTCACTCAGGATATTTTGTTTTGACAAAGGTTTTCTATACTCTTTTATGAATTCCATAACTTTTTTATGAGCTGGATGAGATATTATTCTTTCCATACAAGACGTCC
Organism: Tomocerus maximus; assembly: GCA_019776445.1. NCBI lineage: Eukaryota > Metazoa > Arthropoda > Collembola > Entomobryomorpha > Tomoceridae > Tomocerus > Tomocerus maximus. Next base: position 7,356 of record JABASH010004797.1, on the reverse strand, counting down.
ATTCAGCGTAGTGGCGGTCAGTGATTTTTTCCAATAAGCGTTTTTCGAGGTCGGTTTTGCTTATCCAAACACTTCCTGCAAGCATGCTACAAAAGAAATGACATTTTATTAACAGCTTGCGGCACCGAAAAATATGGTGTAAAATTATGCTTACCTATTATAAGTTATGAAATGTATTAGCTTACGTAACAGTCTCCTCATTAGTACTTTCACCTTCTGTAGGCATCAATATATTTGCTTTGCTTAAGGTATTCAACTTCCCAACCATTTCCTTTGGAATAAAAAAGGCGTTTATAATGCAGCTCAGCGAAACATTTTGCAAATAATATAAGATAGAAAAACTAGGACGCTGACACTTACATGGAGTAAAAAGAAGAAATTGGGTCTATTGGTGTAGAAAAAGGCATGATGAGGTCTTCCACTCATGTCAAACTGAGCTGCTTTTTGTTTGGGATAAACTTCTTGAGGTGGTTTCATCATAGGTCTTGCTTTAGGTTCATAAAGACCAGATGGGAACAAATATCTGATTGCTTCCTAAAAACAAAAAAATGCCCTTAAATCCATACCACGGAAAATGTTACCATTTCTAAAATAAAATGGCGAATTTCTGAACTAGGGACTAATAGGAATAATATATGCATACATTGATGTCCTTTTGGGTGAAGGTTTCAGGATCTTTTCCCATCATATTAGCCAAATGTCGTCGTCCGAAAACGAACTCTCGCTCCGCTTTATCCATAAACTCCTCTGTTATAACATTAAAATTATGAATTAAAATGATTTTGCATCCTTATCAAATCATCATTGTAAAAGTTTTCGTTTCAAATAATTATTTTTGATTGCATCTTACGATGTTCCTTTGCTCTAGTAATGTAAGCGGCCATTGCTTTGCTGATATTAGCTGTTGTATCTCTCTGCCCAATTTCTTTAGAGTCGGCTGATATTGAAATTATTTCGGTCCCAGAGCTATCATTTCCTTCAGTTGATTTTGTAACTGATGAAGACACTGAATTAACAGAACTAAATTTCCGAAATCTAAAACTAAAAAGTTCCAATTTCAAACATTGGCATTTTCTCAGGACCGGTACAGCATGTAAAGACCTCATTTTGACACGTCGATAACTATTACAAATTATTTTTTGGTCAACTATGGACCAACGGAACGATGTGTTTCAAAAAATCCAAGATACAATCAAAAAACACCTACATAGATGAATCACCCAAAATGTGATCCGCGGAAACTCCCGCACTTTGGAAATAGGAAAGCTATACGCGGATTACATACTAAATATATATAAACTATAGACCTACAAACATACATACATACAAACATAGGACAACTTGGGCAACTGAGAAGGATAGACGGACATGTGCATCAAATGTTTTAAAAAATGATGGACATTGGACACCACCACTTTTTGTAAAATATGGTGTTTCAAGGTAAAATCACTTTATATCAAAAACACAAATTTAAGTATTACTAAGCTAAATATTTGATTGATTACTAATAAAATGATTATTGTGATAGAAATACTTATATGAAAAAGGAATTCATGATATGCAACAAACATCTTTTTATTTTCGGAACGAGTCATAATCATAACACAACTATCAAGCGTTGAAAAACTAAAAGAAAACTATCTAATAAGAAGAAAGTACGAGTTACAGAGGACCAGTTTTACAACAGAATTTAACATTACAATGAATGATATAATATGTATTGAAATTATACTTTTAATAATTTAATATTCTTCACCCATCCTTGGTTTTTTCCTAAAAGCATTGGCCTTTTTCGCTCTGTCGTCTCGTTCTCCATCTCTAGGTTTAAACATTCTTTTACCTAAACCACTTAAATCACAAGGTGGAGGATTAGAGAATCCGAAAGCTTTAGCAACTTCCTTTAAATTCAATTGGGAGACATCAAATATCGTTTTCAAACTGTGAGAATCGTAGGCTCGCAAAAAAGATTTATAGGCTTCTCGGGCAGATTGATTCAAAAAATAATTTGTGTGGATCAATTTCTCAAGTTGCATTTGGATGTTGGCTACTTTTCCCCAATCGACCTCGATTTCGTTAACTGGAACCTTAGAAGCTTTCAGATATCTCAGAAAAAGTAGTTCGCTCGGAGACAAAATCAGCAAAGCTTTCCCAGATGCATCAGCTCCTCTGGCTGTTCTTCCCACTCTATGAATGTATTCTTTAGGATCGTCTGGTGGATCAACTTGAACAATCCAATCTACTTTTGGAATATCCAATCTGTCAACATAAAATTGAAAATCATTTTACATTTAAAAAAAAAAAGATTTTCTAAGAAAAAGAAACATTTAATGAAAATTTTAACTAGATATTGTATCACACCCTCTTGCAGCAACATCTGTACACAGCAATATTCCAGTTTCAGCTTGGCAAAATTGGAAAAATGTAGTGGTACGCTTTACTTGCTTTTGCTTTCCCTATATTAAAATGTAAATAACAGCGTATTATTTTGATCATGGTATATTTATTAGAATTAGATGACTACGTACGTTAGTAGGAAACTTACGTGAATACAAGCAACTGGCAGATCGATATAATTCAGCAACTCGTGATAAAACTTCACAGCTAAGCATGAACTTAAAAATACCATGACCTTCCTTTTTCGGTTTTTCTTCAGGAATGTAAACAAGAATAAAAACTTCTTGCTTGGAGGACATACAACATAACCTAAGAAAATAATAATTTCGAATTAGCATTTGTTACGGTTCTTTCTGAGCTGAAAAAATGGGTACCTTACTTATTCTTTGACCTACCTTGTTCAAGACCTTCCACAGTTGCAGAATCCTTAGAATCATCAACACCAACATAAATAGGTTCCTTCTTTAGAGCTAATTTAGTCAATTCCTTTATTTTCTTTGAAGCTGTTGCACTGAATAACATAGTCTGCCTTCGCTCTAAAGATATATCAAACATGACCTTATAAGTAATAAGTATGACTACAGTTAAAGTATTTTGTAATTTTTCATACTTGGAAGCAAAGAAACAATTTTTTTCAGCTCCTCCTCGAATCCTACTTGAAGTATTCTGTCGGCTTCATCAATAATGAGACATTGCAGATTTTTTGTCAAAAACTCAGGAGTGTTTCCCAAATGATCCAATAAACGTCCAGGAGTAGCCACTAAAATAGTCACTCCTTTAGCTAGTTTCTGAGCTTCGGCAGTTCTGTTTGCCCCTCCCATCACCTACATGACATATACATAATTAGCAACGTGTAAATATCTATTATCCGTACGCACACCCCCCTCCCCCTACTTAAGACGAATTCAAATTATGTAAATTGAGTTATGTGCTTACCAAGCCACACGTTTGCGTTGGGTATTCTTCCATTACTTCTCTTAAAACTCCAAAGATCTGCATAGCTAATTCCCGGGTAGGAGAAATAATAACCGCCCCAGTGCCGTTCCGAGGTAACATTCTGTAAAAAAAATGAAAGAATGTATTATTTTATTTAAATCAAACTATATATTTATATTATCCCATCAATAGAAAAACACAAAACAAAACATTACCGTAATTTATGACAAACTAATTCAACAGTTGGAATAAGAAACGCAAGTGTTTTTCCAGAACCAGTCTTAGCAGCTCCAACCACATCACGTCCTTCCAATAAATATGGAATCGACTTGGCTTGAATTTCTGTCATACTTGTAAATCCCATCTTTTCAATTGCTTTAGCAGTATTCTCCGATAAACTCAACGATGAAAAAGATTTATCTTCGGAAACGGAAACAGATGCCCCGGTGCTGGTACCCGGTACTACAAAGCAAAGTAAGATATAACATAACGCATTTAATTTTAATATTTACAGACATTTCGAATTAAATAATCTGGTAAACACACATTCCACTGGTTTTTCAGGTCCTTGCAATTCTTCATCGTCTTCCACTTCGTCGTTTGAGTGGTCTTCCGAAATTCCGTTACCGTTGGTCTCCTCCTCAACTTCCTTTTTCTTCTCAAAATTACGACGAGGCTTCACCATTTTATTTTTCTTCATTTTACCCATATTCTTCCCAGAAACGAATCCGTCAAAATTGTAAACTGTCAGATTTGTGGATGAATATGACCCGGACCGTGCGTATCTCGGCTAAAGAATGTGCACGATGAAATGAAACACGTTGTTTTCTAAACCCAAACAAAATACTGTTCACCTCGCCAAGATACATTTACATATTTAGAATGAGCGCCGTTTGGTCAGTAAATAGCCGCTTGTTTGGAAGCACACCGGCGCGGGCATCTTAGTTTTAAACATTCTACGTTGTGTGCGTCGGCTGTAGCCTGGATTTATTCAAAATATCCGAAATTCCGCTTGTCATTGTGTCAAAAAGTGTCAACTTGAAGTCAACCAGAAATCAACGCAGTCCTTTAAGGTGTCAGAATTTAGACAATTTAATACGAGGAGGAAGTTGGAGTAAAGTGGGCTCGTTTGATTAGAAATTGCATTTTAAAAGGTAACATCTGATGCTTTGTTTTAGACATTTGTATTTTTAAATTTTTAGTTGTATTCGCGTAAAAAATATATCAATAATCAATGATCATGATCTACATCTTAGATTACTCGTTTAAATTTCGGAAGAGCTAAAATTAAATTGTAGCTTGTAGTTGTACATTCCTTGACCATATTTAAATTGATAAAATTTGTTCCAAACAAAGAAAAGTTCCTACCCGCAATCTTAGGTTTTTGTTGTGGATGCCTGGTTTTCAACAAAGTAGACCAAAGATAGACAAAAACAATAAAGGAATACATAATTAACTCACATTTTTATTATGTTTTACAGGGGCTGTCAAATAACCAAACTTCAAGATGCAGATGCCAGTGAATCCCAAACCTTTTCTCAATTCCCTGACTGGGAAAGCTGTGAGCGTCAAACTTAAATGGGGACCAGAATACAAAGGTTATCTTGTTTCTGTGGACGGTTATATGAATCTCCAGCTAGCACAGACTGAAGAATTCATCGATGGAAGTTGCACCGGTACCTTGGGAGAAGTCCTTATAAGGTGTAACAATGTCTTGTATATCAGAATTTGTGAGGAAGACGACGGAGGAGATCCGATGGATACTTAACGCAAAGACGACTGTTTTTTCATTTGCAACCGTATGTATTGAAAGACATATACCTCCTAATTTTATTACTTCTTAGTAGGCATACTACAAAGTACACAATAAAAACTAATATTACAAATCAATTTTGTTGTATTAATGTAGTCAAATAACTTTTTTAGAGGTTTCTTTTGTTAGTCGAAAATGTTTTAATGCATAATAAGTTAAATAATTCACATAAACTTTCATACAATTCATGGATATGCAAAACAAACATAGAGCTTATATAATTTGATAGAACACCTGCATTAAATTCCCTAAAATTATATATACAACAACAATATTGTGTAGCAATGCTTTGAAAAGAATGAAGATCAAAATTCTTCATCGAGTTCCAGTCCTTGTTCGAAAATCCATTCTTTAAAAGAAGCAACTTTTGTGAATACTGTGTATTGGTTGTGATCACACAGTCTTGTACCTTTATCTGAATTTCCATGGCTGATGATTCCCTGTAATAATTTTTCAGTGTAGAGTGTAATCTGACAATCCAGCACAAGTCTTTGCACTTACGATATGTACGATTAAATTATTCAGTTACCTGAAGAAATAGTCTGTTTGGATGTACTTCGTCAGAGAAAAAATGACCTAAATTGACGAATATATTAATTATAATTATGTAATGTTTAATTAAGCTATTTCATTCTTAGTTTTAGATACACAGTGTAAGATAAGTTGCCAAACCACCTACCATACATCCATATAAAAATTCTAGTGAAATTTACAGATGGTATATTGGTATGGTATAAGTATCGGAGAAAGTGGTTTACTATGTATGTATGTGCTGACCTGACCTATTAGCTGACTTTAGTGTGTGGTTGTGAGAATTCATGAAAAAAGCAAGTAATATCATCATTATTTAATTATCTTACCTCCTCCTGAATCCCCAGAGCAAGCACTAGTGCCTGAAGAGTGAAAAGTATAAAGCAAAATTAGTATTACAATTTCACACTTGATTTGAAAATATAATCTACAAAACTTTGACATGTCTAGCCCAAGCATACCATTTGTGTATCCGGCACAATACATTGTGGCACTTGGCTGTATATTTAGAACACGATAACATTCAGAATAAGATACCACAGGTAGCTTTGCTTCCTTCATAATTTTGGAGATCATTCCATGTTCATCGTAACCAAAACCAACGATCTATGATAATAATTGAAAACCTTTTAATGAAAGTGCTCTGTTGAAATGGTTAGAATGTTTAAATGTTGATAAAATGTGAATGTACATAATAGTATTGTTAGTATTTACATAACCAGAGCTCCCTGGACTCGTGTGTAGAAGTTCATTGTGGATCGTTGCACTTGTAGGAAAACAAGCCGGTCTTACATAATCCGTAATTTCTACTGGCTTATTTATTTGTATAATAGCAATGTCGGCTTCAAATGTTTTGTGATTAAATACAGGATTAATTGAGCTGCTCGTTATCTGTTAAGGAAAATCATAAACGTGTCGATATAAAAAGTTTGTCAATATAACCTTAGGGTACAGCAGGTATATTATATCAGCATTTGTTTGTATTATATTGGATGTTATGGAATAATAATCAAGCATGTAAATCCTGCATCGTACAATGAGCAAATCGGAAATTATATACCTCAAACACCTGCGAATGGGGGTCAGAAATATTTTCTTCAAAGACGCTACTTGCAGCGCCCATAATTATCTTGTATTTATCCACTTCCATGGGTTTTCCGTTTCGATTTGTCACGCAATGAGCAGCTGTGAGCAAAGTTTTCTTTGAAATCAGAGTGGCTCCGCAGATGTACGTGTAGCTTGAACTTTTTGTCTTAATAAACAAAATCGCATGCCAAGGCCAATTTGCTTCGTCGGAAACTGCTCCATTGACAATATGACCCACTAAATAACTTTTGGGCAATCCGCAATCTAAATGGCATTACACAAATGATGATTACGAAAACATTTTTTCATCAATTAAAATATTTCGAAAATACCTAATCGACAATCAAAGTTTCTGTTAGACAATGTCCATTGCCCGTTTGATCCGCATGTTTTTACCAGGGAATTCGAAGTCAAAACTGGTTTGTAATAGCGACTGCAACCAAATTCAGCTTTCGTACCTACAATTGATTTACCGGAACAGTTCGTGACTTTGGAAGACAATGGGTCCCTACATGTCACTCGTATTCCCTTAGGACCAAGATTCAAATATACTGAGTAATGACATAAATCTTTCTAATTATGCAAATAAAGAAATA
>JABASH010004796.1:0-13303 GCA_019776445.1 Tomocerus maximus | reverse complement strand
GATTAATGTATTCAAAAAACTATTTTGTAATGACTAATAATCATACTGGAGAATTTTGCAAATTTATTCAAGTCTATAAATTCTTAAATATATCCCAACCAATTGTGGCCTTTAAAACTTTTCTAGGCCTGGAGTCAATTCATCAGTTGACAAAAGATTGCAGTCACGAACTACTCATCACAGCTACGGCACTCAACGGATCACTTTATCAAGCCCACTATTCAACTTTCGGCGTTTCTTCAGAGGAAAACAAATTTGAATTGACAGTTGGTGGCTACATCAAAGAAAACTCCAGTCAGTTGCTTAATCATTATTACATTCACTAATTAGAAATCAATTGACTTTAAAAATTACGTACACTTACATTAATCTATGTATTGATTTCAGCGTTGATAGATGCGTTTGTTTACCACAATGGATATAATTTTTCTACGATCGATAGAGACACTTCAAGTAATTGCTCAGGATATTACAAGGCCAATGGATTTTGGTTCAAATCCTGCTTTCATGTAAGAGATAATGCTAAAGAGTTTTATTTCACGAAAGGATTTTTTGGAGATGCTGCAGTGCTGCGAGAGGGAAGCTGTCGGCAGTGTACGCCTTTTCCCACCTTGTGGGCTTATCTCTCACCCAACTGCAGAAATGGGAATAAACGAGTAAAGGGAGAAGTGTTCGAAATGGGAGAAACTAACACTTATTTGGACTTCATGGATTAATTTAACATTTCACATGGCCCGATGGTTATTTCGTCCCATTTCTAACCCTTCCACCATCCTTAATTCACACTCAGCTCCAGTTTCTAACCGTACTTATTTGCGTATCCTCCACCCTCACAGTGCAGTGGGATGTGTACACTACTGACTGTCGGCCACATTGTAGATGAATTTTGATTGTTATGCTGATCAGTGTGCTGACTGCTGAGACCACTGGAAGGGAGGGATAATTACACTGGCAGAAAAACGGGTTATGGGTGAAAATTAAGGACAGTGGAGTAGTTCATCTCTCATCTACAAAGTGCTAGTTTATGTAATTTCTGACATTTCTCACAGGTGGGTGAGATATAATATATAATATGCAGGGTTGCGGTGGACCAAATTAGTGGATGGATAAAATTGGGCAAAAGTGATTTTATCCATGCAAAAAGCTAATTTCTTCCGGATAAAATTCATTTCGTTCGGGACAAAATTAATTTCGTCCATGGACATAACTAATTTCATCCTGGACAACAAAAATTTTGTCCGGACAAAACGCAACCCTGATAATATGTGGCAAGGTGGGAAAAGGCGTAATACTGATTTGCAGTTGGAGTATTCAGCAAATTAGAAGACAGTAGGGCACTATCCGCGCCGCGCCCGCATCGCGACTAGATTTCAGTATAAGTGTACCATATATTCGTAGATTTGAGTAGAAATGTAAGCGACTAGTCTGAAGAAGTCAGAGAATTTTTTCAATTTTGGTTGCCGCGAACTATTTCCACCAGTCATGGTTTAGTAGGTACTCATTCAGATGTACTCAAAGATAAGTAGGCTGCTCAGATGCTCTACACGCGTACTCAAATCTACGACCCATGTTGGGTATCTCCTTAGCGATTGACTGTCTGTTTTTGATTTTATACGTTAACTAAAAAACAAATATGAAATACTGAACGCATTTTTGGTCAAAATATCTGGGTTTCAATTATAATATCAGACAAATCCACTTTGGAACCACAGCTGTTTCATATGGGCATCGGCACATTGTATGCCTTTGGAGTTATCTACTTCCGTTGCCAATCGCGGATGAACCAATTGTCGTAAAACGGTAATAATATTAATAGCGTTGGAAAGGTACCAACCAGAGTATCGAGTGTTCCTTAAATTCCGTAAATTGAATTTACGGCTTATTGATTTTAATTTACGACATGAAATAAATGCCGTAAACCCCTACTCCTACCATGCCATTTACTGCTAAAACCGGTGTCTTTGGTTAATTTACGGCATGCCGGCTTTATACTCTGGTATCAGCTTTTCAGTGATTTGTAACATGACTAGGGTTATCATAACATCCAAACATCAAAAACTGAGTTGGATCCTGTTTCGACAATTTAAAAAAAATGGACAAAAACTGGCAGCTAGTTTTTACGGTTCTGGGAGTCCGCATATTGTGCTCCTTAATTCTGAAAACCGTTTTCATGGAGCGAGGTGGACGTGAAAAATATCACTCATCAAACTATAAGGTCCGTCACGTTCACTAGTATACCAAAAAAAATCAGTTTTTAGCACTCCAAACTAGAGTCGCACGGGCTCGGGTTGTCCGTACGGGCTGCGGCCCGTACGGGTCGGGTTCGGGCTCAATTTTAAATTTTTTCATCGCACGGGCGGGCTCGGGCTACATTTAGGAGGCCCGCGGGGGCCCGTGAAAGCCCGTAAGTATAACATGGAGGAAAAATAGTATGGCCATAGATTAGTAACGATAGGAGAGGAATATTATATATCCTTGTCACGTAAGTTAATTCTGGCCTATTCTCCGAACTAATTGCTCTATTGTCTCCATAACAAAAGAATCTCCAACTCTATTTTCAGCTATAAAGACCACTCACTTCGTAGATTACCAAGTAGCGGTGAATCGGATGCAATTAAGTAGCGGTTACTTTGTATTTACTTAGTCGTGCTGTTCAGATGGCAAGCACAACAGCACAAGCATTGATAAATTCTTTTTCCAGCAAACTTTACGATTTCCAGGTTTAACTCCGCCCCCAAATTTTTTCCAGAATAAAATGTATCGTATTTTTATTAGCATATGCTAACGGAAATGCCCATGGTTTCTGTCTGTCCATCGCCCTCGACAACTAACTTTAGATACGGATGCAGATAGTCCACACACACCCCCTGACTGGGGGAGTGGTTCAAAACTTAAAAATCACTACAACTTGAGTTCTGTTCATCATAGAAAGTTGTGACTTAGCTCAATCGAAAGCTGACAGCCTCCTTAACATTTCTATATAGTGTAAGGTACGTGCTTGCTTACCATCAGCCCATCCCTTATCCCTCACTCCCACTTCCCAAAACCCCCAATTCTCAGCTAAGAGTTCCGACACTGTCCTCAACCAGCCAGTCTCTCCTCGACCTCTGAGTTCCCAACATCCTACTTCCTAAAGTCCCAATACGAAACACATCTTTCAGTCTAATAAACCATTCATTCTTCCTAACACAAACTATTCTGTCTTGTGCAACTCTCAATTCTCATCCCCCATTCTAGCATCGGGCATCCTGTATTATCATTAGCTTTGGACTAGGAAGGCCACGTTTCGCTTGAAACCCGGATCCTGGCATGACAATAGTAGGTAGAGGTCAAAGGTGTACGCACATTTCTACATTTGACGACAAAATACCTGCTATGTATTTACTACGAACGGAATCTGATTTCAATGCTACAAAGGAGTCGTTTCTCACCAGTAATACTGCCGTGTAATGTGTAGCTATAGAAATTTACCCGCTTTGGTTAAAACCCAAAACATTTTATTTCAATGTTTCTGGCATATTTTCCAGAACATGTAATCGCGAGTTCCCCAACTAATATTTTATTACATATTTCCCAACTAATATTTCATTACTATTTTCCAACTAATTACTTCATTCCATACAGAATATCGAGTGTGCGGTAAATACTCGAAAAGTTTCGAATTTACTACTACTTTTCTGAAGTCTTACTTGGCAATGCCGGGATTAAAACTGCACACACGCATTATCTCAATGCATTTGTAAGTTTTTACTGCCCCTTGTGCCTAATCATTGTAAACATCCACCAAAGCACGAGCAAAACCACGAAGAAGACGACAGTCGCCCCGCGACTTGGTAACCTACGAAGTGATAGCAAGCAGGGTGGTCTTCATAGCTGAAAATAGAGTTGGAGCTTCTTTTGTTATAGAGACAATAGAGCAATTAGTTCGGAGATTAGGCCAGAATTAACTTACGTGACAAGGCTAATAAATTTAATTCGTTACTTAAAAATGTAACGGGCACCCGCGGGCCGAAATCTCAAACTCATTACGGGCTGGACCGGGCTCGGTTGCTACGGGCCGTAGAAAGTCAGCCCGTGCAACTCTCTACTCACTCCAAACCATTATCCGTTCTACGGCAATTGGTTCACCCGCAATCGGAAACAGAAGTGGAGAACACCAAAAGCATGAAATGTGCCGATGCTCATAAGAAACAGCTGTGGTCCCAACTCCTATAGTAAAACAAGGAAATAAAATTGAATAAATGTTTTATAGGTCGCTCTTAATGGAATGTATCCCAGCAGTCTCCACCCAGATACAATGTCAGCAGACAGTCCTGTGGGAATTACTTGGAATTCTGGTAGTGATAATCGGTTGAAACTAAAGAGAACTGAGTTGAAAATTCGTCCAAAGTGTTGATTCTCTGTTCAGAAATATCATTTTCTTCAGGAGAGCCTCCAGCCTCAGTTTCCCCAAATCTATATATAATAATAGGATACCAAATTCTACCATTCTCAGCCGATCTCTTTCAAAATTTTTGTATAGCTATACCATAGTTGAACCTTGTGTCAATTTTCATAAAATCGGCTACATTTAAATTGTTTTATAAGTTTTTGAAATTCGGATTTTTTACATTGGAGGAGTGGGAGGATGACCTACCGTCTCACAGTGTGGAATCGCTGTATCTCGTATTGAGCACGGGGAGAAAGGGGGCGGGCTTGTATTTTGAATTTCCTATCCCCTCTTAATTTTCGAATTTCAACGGGCTATTAACTATAGTGTCTACTGCTGTCTATCCTTCCAAATTACATGCAAATACATTGTCAATTTGAACATGACGATTCTAATGAGATATAAATAAAAACTCTGAAACGGTTTGATCTGCATCAAAAAGCCATTGGAAAAATTTAAGTAGGATTTGGAAAAGGAAAAGTACTGGAACTTCCATGCGCATTTCGGTCAGGTCTAATTGTGTCCAGCAACTGCTCCTGCAGTTTTCTGACGATCTTCACCAAATGTTAATTGTGTCCAGTTACACTCTATACTAACTTAGAACTTTTCAAATTCGGTTTCTCAATACTTTATTTCAAAAACCTTTTACCGAATTTAGAAAATTTGGAAATTTTCTATTCCTAGGATCACCGTCCAAACGGATTAGGAGATTAGTGTGTTCCCTTCAGGGTTGCGTTTTGTCCGGACAAAATTTTTGTTGTCCAGGATGAAAATTAGTTTTGTCCATGGACGAAATTAATTTTGTGCCAGATGAAATAAATTTTATTCTGAAGAAATTAGTTTTTGCATTGATAAAACCACTTTTGTCCAATTTTATCCGCATCCACTAATTTGGTCCACCGCAACCCTGGTTCCCTTTTACCCTGCCTACTACGACTACGACTTCGGTTGGGAATTAAAAACCTATTTATAGTAAGGCAAGTTATTGTATTTTCTAGCTAAGTGTTGACAAAGACGATTTGAAAACAGTTAATTCCAAAATCAAAATTGAGGAACGCAGTTTCGTCCCCCACCCAAAATATAACTTCTGTCATTGAAAATAATAAAAGTTTTCTTAATTTGTGGTTTTTGGGGACGAGAAATTACATTTTTTCTAAAATCAAAAATTATGGGCGAGGTTTTGTCCCCACCTAAGATACTATAACTAGCGTCGTTGAAAATAACCTTAGTTTTTGGTATTTATGTAGTAGTTCTAGGGCACGAGAAATAAATTTAAAATATTGGGGTCAAGTCCGTCAAGCTAACTAAAATTAAAATAACGTGGTTAAAACTAAAATTGAAATAACGGGCTGGTAAAACTAATATTAAAATAAGGGGGTCAGTAAAACTAAAATTAAAAAAACAGGGTCGGTAAAACTAAAATTAAAATAACGGGGTCAGTAAAACTAAAATTAAAATAACGGGGTCAGTAAAACTAAAATTAAAATAACGGGGCCTAGAAAATTAAAATTAAAACAACGGGGTTAGGTGTACTAAATTTAAAATGACGGGATTAAAGTTAAGCTCACTTAAAATTACGGGATTAAGGTTAAGCACAATTAATAATGAGTCTAAGGTAAAATTTTAATGAGATAAAGTTTATTTAAAATAATTTATACTATATATAAAGGGATAGAGGACATACATACATTTTATTATCCCAATTTGTAAACCGAATCTAAAATTTGAAAATCAAATAATTAAATATTTGGTAAAAAATAATTTCATAATGAAATTCAATGAAAGCTATTCAATGTTAAGATATTTAGATATGACTGTAGAAAAATGTATCAGTTATCGGTTGTAAAATGTAGAATTTTGTTGGTTATTACGATGATTCAATAAAATTCCATTTGAACCCCGTCCGTAGGACGGGCTTATTTCTAGTAATAAATATGGCTGTTGAATAAATGAAATAAATTAAAATTCTTGTTTATCCATTAATCGTTTAACATGCAAAATGATACAGATATTTTGGGTCTGCTAACAACACCAACCAATGATTTTCCGTACCTCCACCTCTACCAAATTGATATTTGGTCATCAAATTAAAATATTTAAGTTAATATTCAGTTAGATTTCAGGGCAACCTACTGTCCTGTTCTCAAGGGGATGAAGTTACGAAAGTGTTCGCCTTTAGTTATTTAGGTGGCAGAAAAATTAATGATGGTTTTCCAACTCTTAAATTTTCAAAATGGTCTCCGGAATGTCCGGAATAATGAAAATTGACAAAACAGACGTATCGATCTATGACATTTTGTTCCCGGTATACTTACTGTCCATGAAAAACCTACGGCAAGCCGTAACAGTAGCTCGCTCGAGTAATGGGAGCCGTGTACTGTGTACACTGTTTAAGATTAATTATCATTGAAAAGATAGATTTTAATTATTATTGACTTTGGTCACAGAAACAATAATTTGGTGATTGACTATCAAATTGCATTTGGCTATCAAAATGCATAGAAAGTCAAATTTTGACTATGAAAGTGAGTCGGAAGTCAAAGCAAGTTATATTGACTATCAAAATAAACAGAAAGTCAATGCGTTTAACTATCAAAATGCCGCTGAAATGTGGTTACTGCATAATGCCATTTTGTACATATTTTAATGAAATTTCATGCTATGAAGCCAACGAAAGATTAAGGAGGGAATTTGTGAGTTCGCCAAAACTCAAATTCTAAGAGATGCCGAAGAATTTGAGTTTTGGCATGATGCCGTACAAGTCGGGTAAGTCGCCATGAGAAAAGGGAAGCTTGGATACCTAGCATTACAACATTCCCCATTACTCTGTTAGCTGGACATACCGTACTATAGCTTGAGTATGCATAAAAATTATGACCCCTATTTTTTATTGAGTCTCAACCAGTGAAAAACCGGGCTAAGAAGGTCTAAACTAGACTATGCCGAAAGTCAAAGTTAATTTTAGCCGACCGTTAAGGATCAGGGCCCAAATTTTACATAGACTTCAAAGATGTAGCATTGTGAAAATACGGGTAAACAAGTACATTGGTTACTCAATACTTAGCGGGTATTATGTCTTAGATATGGCAAATTAACACCGAATTTTCGGTTTAATTACTAAACCGGAAAAAATAAGCACAATAAAAATCAGCTGATTTATTTAGTCTAAGTATGAAAGTAACATTTTCAGTCACTTTATAAACATATATGGCAAGACCGAATAAAAACCGATTTTTCGGTTCGTTATTTTTGTACGGAAAACGGACTGTGCGGGACTATAAGCTCGCTTCCTCTGGCGAGCAAAAAAGGACTATTTTAATAAAGGTAGTCCATTTTTTAGCCTTTTCACACTATTTCCACCGAAACAGCCAACTATAATATATAATTTAGTAAGTTTATAAGCGTAACGTAACTATTTCTTATAAACTTTTTAAATCCATCAATATTATGCTCTTTCTCAAATATCAAAATCAAAGATAATTAGCTAGGAGATATTATTGGGACTTGTATCAGATAGGGTGGTAGTTAGAGTTAAACATACCAAATTTTTTTCATTTGGCTCGAATTTGCCGAAATTCGAGCCTAATGAATGTCAATATAAATAACATTAGTGGCACTACTATCGCACATAGGGATCTATGCAAACAAAAAATTGGATTTTTAATTGTTTTGTTCTAACTACAACTCTCTACCTGACAGCAGTCCCAATAATATTATCATGACCTAGGAAATTATCTTGATCAAAACCAATACATTTGAGAATATGGAATACAGCTAGGATAAGAAATTTTGTGTCGCAAAAAAGGACTGCTTTTTTAATTTTTATTCATTGCTTTTTTATTGAAAAGCAAAAAATTTAAAAGAGTAAAAAATGTTCTTAATACTGAAAAAAACGTACTGCTAATATACAAGTGTGTTAATACGTTATGTTGTTTTATCCGTTATGAGATATGCTTTTTGTACTAAAATGTTAACTCGTATCAAAGCCTGAATAAGTAAATATTACCTATTGTATCAGCTATGCTTATACTGTACTACACCAACGAATGGTTAATAATGACATAAAGATAAATTTAATTGCCGGAGTGATCAGCAATGGTTAGGTAGCTTTGTGGTATAGGGATATGGCGTAGATTAAGGTAGTAGTAGTTGCGACATGAGTACGAATCCTGCAGTTGGTGACAAGGAAAGAATAGTTCTAGATTGAATTTTAGCTTCTGCAGACTTTCTCACAAGGAATTTTCCTGCTGACAAACTCGGCAGGCTCTTTTTTGGTTGAACCGAAAAATGCCTGCTAAACTTTGTCTGCTGAACTCGGTCCGAATTTGCTGAAGAAAAATGTCTGCCGAAAATCTCTGCATGATCCTGTTGGTACACTTTCGGTCGGGGAACGTCAAAGCGGACAAAATATCCTTTTGGGGCACGCTGATACTGTACTTCAATAGTCAACAACAAGTCAAACATCCTAAAAATTGCAATTAAAAATCAATAGAATGCGTCATTTTGTTGTCTCTTGTTACTAGACTAATATTTCCTTAGTTTTAGGCAATATTTCACCCTATTTTCTTTTTCAATTCTACTGAACGGAAGGATCCGACAATATATTTATAAAGGTGACAGAGGATCTCTTCCCAAGCACCTGTTGAGATTCTCTTATGGACTGCTGATCTTGCTGTCTCTATTGCTTACGTCTATTGTAGCAGTGTCTCTCTTTCTTACCTTTGACTCTCATCAGTTGCATTAGAGTCAACGTCAACCCAACCAACAACCGACCCTCACTCATTAAATCACGCTACGTTTTACACTGTGCAGTTTGGTTCCATCCATATGCAGACAAGACGATAGAAACTACATCAAAGTTTTGAGTGTCATTATTAAGCAAATTAAAATTATTCAACGGACAAACAATTATCATAATGGAAACTATTAAGGGAAACAAGATAAGTTTTCCATGTAGGTACTACAGATAGAAATTCAGTGTTTCTGCCCCTATCTTCAAATTGTGCTATTTTTAATACAAACTAAGCTACTACATCATGCCAAAGCAATCAAGTACATATTCAATCACAACATAATCACTGGGATTTTATTGAGATTGAACCAACAGGGCGGAATATATTCTCCACTTCCACTCATATCAACTCTGACCATCTTTAAAGATTCTTCTTGAAATTATCTGATCAATCTGGTATTATCTAACAGCAACCACCGTCTTCAGCGGCCTTCACTTCAACCCAAAGGAAATTCAGGTAAGCTTTTCCAATGTCTTTTTTCCTTCTCTTTTTTTCAAATACACCTTACCTTAAACATTAACCAATTTCATACTGCGCTCGATTTAATTTTTGCATATTATTTATGAATGACAAAATGACAACATAACGATCCCTATTGCTAATCTATCCTAGTCTAGCTGAACACAAATTATACATCTATTTGAATTTGTTCGTAAAATAATGATATTCTAATTAAATAGTCCAAATATATTAAACACTGTCCATTAGATTCAAATACTTATTCGATTGTTAAAAGAATGGAGAAAACAGCAAAATAATCGGGTAATATTTCTAATTTTCTCTAAAATTGGATTTATTTTTCCGGGTGACTGAATTTTAGAAAGATCAAATGACCATATTGACCATTCAAGCTATAGCATGTTGTCTCAACCCTGAATTAAAGGGATGTCCTTAATTGGTTGTAATAACTTGTTCTATGCAATGTTGTACGCATTTGCAACGACCGAATATAAATTACAGGGTAAAGATAGGGATTGTTACAATTTATTTATTATTTAGGATTTAGGGACGTGTGGGGACTTTGGTTGCCATGGAAATGATTAATTTACTATGGGGATTAGCATAATAAATGCACAATACATGCTACAATTACAAAAGATTCAATATACGTTTGAGGAAAATAACGGGCGTACATTATATTCAGTAATACTACGTAATTGTGATGTAGGTAGTGAAATAAAAATCAATGCATACTTTGAAATGATTCGAAAGCCTTTACTGTTCCCGATTTGATTTGGCTCCACAACAATAATCTTTATCAATGCCTACTTAAGTGTCCGCACTGAGCTAAATGTTAATGTATTTATGATTTACATTTGCAGGTGAAGGAAGCAGCATCAATTTGTTCGAAATAAATCTCAGCCCAGGAAACTAAACACTAAATATTTTTAACCAGATTTAACTTTTAAAGATGGAAATTCGTAAATTAACAATATCTAAAGAGTTAGTAATAATGGAAAAGCTTTTGTCTGAATCTGTGGATGTGGAAGGAAATTTTGAAACGTGCAGTAGGAGAATCAGTAAAATAAAAATCTCCTGTACAAATCTTACTACAGTATTACACTCACCAAGAAAACCTCTAGTACTGAATTTTTCAAGGAATGCAGTTTCTCTGGCCATACTCACTTTTGGATTGATTCCTATGCCTTCCGTTGTGTCTGTGGTAAGTAATTACTAATTACATTTTTACTCCACATACGCATATGAATCTATATGAATAATATATGTGATACCAAAAGGTTAGCTAGTCACTGTCCGAATCTCTATTAAACCCTCTGTATGAAATCTGACTGGCTTTATCATCAGAACCCGAAACCCATAGTACAATTCGAATATTTAAACATGGATGCTTGTGACTTTTACTATTATTTTTCTGTGACTAGCTTTTGCCACCTTCCTGTTTTCTCTCTTGTTTCAGATCTCCTCATTTTTCTAATTCTTTTGATGAAATTTTCACGATTGTTTGCTCTAAACACTAAAATGGCATAATAATGTATATAAACTATCTCATAAGAGCTATATTAAGCATTCAGAAAGGACGTTGAAAGTAACAGGAAACAGATATGAAGAGGAATATCAGAATTAAGATACATAAGTCCATATCTGCGCATAAACTGCTAATGTACGTAGGCAGATAGATTACTAAAGTCTTGCATACTTCAGAAATAAGTCTCATAGTCAATACCTAGTACTGTACACAAAAAATAAAGACAAAATGGTGTGTTGACAAAAAGGACAATGGTGTTGACAAAAAAGGTTCTATATAACATTTTGTGTTGACAAAAAGGGGTTGACAAAATGGGGCCGCCCAATTCAACATATATAGTAGGTATATAAAATCTGAATTATTTTGATTGCTTACTAACATACAGAGACAACAAGTTTGACAAATTCATGAATTAGGATTTTAGGATGGATGAGTTGTAATGGGCATTTAGAGAGTCCTCAAATAAACGCATCACAGTAAAATCATCGTGCAGGTCACAATCCTCAGGCAGAATCCTACGTTTTTTCAGGGGTAATAGTAATAAATAATAGCAATACCAATACCGCGTCGCATATCATATAAATGGTAATGAAATATTAATAGAAGAGTGTAATTGGTTTAGGCTCAAGCCGAATCGAGTGAAGAAATCCGAGGATTTCTGACGAACAATAATGATGTCACATCCCAAGAGTTCCTTACGACATCTTCGTCGGTCACACCTGTCAAACTGACGTCAATAGGTTTCTCGTCGACTTCAAATATTGGAAGAGGGGCTCTTTCAACTTTTTCTACTTCAGGTGGTGGCGGGACGGGTGGCTTTTCTTCATGGGATTCGACAAGTACTCAAGTGGCGGATAAGGAGAATCTCATGCCGATGTCAAAAAAACAGGCAATTTCCTCCAGTTTCCTTGTGCCTCTCCATAATCAGAAGATGGATGAAATCGGTGAATTTAAAGAATGGCAAGATGACGGCAATGCAGACGAAACCACGAACAGAAAGAAAGACGGAGAAGAAGACAGAGATCGCAGTAAAAAGGAATACAAAAGCGCGTTCATCGATGTCAAGAATGAAACCAGGGAAGCTCTTGAACTCCAAGAGGAAGGAAGTAATCAACAGCCGGTAAGCTACAATTTCGCTTTTACTATCAAATATTTATTAGGGTATGAGCACTGAACTCTTAAATTCTTATATACTACCTACGAAAAAGCATTAAAATCACACATGTAATTATTATGGTAGTAATTATATGGAAAATTAATTTTTATGTTGTAGATGCTTACTGAAATAATCTCATATAATATTAATATGTAATATTGGTATGTAATAGAATAAAGAAATTACATGAATAATCTTGTATGTATGCTAGCTCAACTGACAGCTACTGCTACAATAAATGCAACAATAATCTTGATTTCACTACCAAAAAGCAATATGTTTATTTACATTTGGGTTTCATACTATTTTCCATAATAAAAGATGTAAAGTGCAATATGGTTTTGGGAATTTAAGGATATTCAGTTGTAGTTACTAAATGCTCTTAAATGTGCATGATTGCAGGTTGCGTTTGTTGGAGGTTCTGGTTACGTGCCGCCGAACTCTTTGAGAGCAAGACCCATGTTGGATGCGGATCCATTATGGCAAGCCAAACCTGTTTCTAAGAGCCGGTATCCTATTCCTCTCCAGTCTGCTTGGGACAGAAATTACACAAATGATTTTAACATGACCCGGGTTCAACGTACGTCCATATATTTCTATTTATTAACACAGCGAACGAAGAATGCCCAGGATCCGTTTGTTATTGTACACGATATAATTTTCGAACAGATGCAGATAATTCGTTTAAACTTTCTACACTTATTGTTAAGGTCAAAACAATGGCTATTTTAGAAAATGGGCAAAATCGGCCCTGTCCCTCTGACAGGGGGAGGTGTTTAAAAACTAAAAATCGAAACTTTAGTTCTGTTCATCCTAGAAAGTTGTAATTTACAATTAGCTCATCGATTGTACTATGGTATTACTCTAAGTTCCTTATCGCTTAATCGAAAGGCGTGGCTGATTCCCGACTTCAACTCACTGTTGACCACCCAGATTCG
>JABASH010004795.1:0-13304 GCA_019776445.1 Tomocerus maximus | reverse complement strand
ACAACCTTCACAACAATGGCCGGAAGATAAACATCAAACCAGATATATTCAATCACTATGCAGATTTGGTGTCAAATACGATGGCACATGTCGCACCCATCCACGAAGGGCAAGACCAACGGTAGGATAAAAATAAAGTGGGGTCATTCATTATTACCAATTTAAGTCATCTAGTGTCTACATATAATTTTTATCTTTGTAGAAATAAAAACATAAAAGAACTTAACAATATGTATGAAAAAATTGAAAAATATGTAAGCCCTATTTCATCTTAATAATCGACCATGACTTTCATCTGAATTACTTACTACGGTCATTATATTTATTATGAGAACAAAGGACTGAATTTGTGGAAAAGACTTTGTTGTGACTTGTGAGCCGACACTTATAGGACAGAAATGCATTATTTGACTGAAATTAAAACGGTAAGGGTAATTAATTCATACATACATGAAATACATAATTATATTCTTAACTTGCATATGCTAATGAGAAGTAACTTTTATTTTAAATGTACACTATGTAGGTACTAAAGCATCTACATCAAGTATCTATGTTAATCTATCAATACTTACTGCCTGTGTATAACATTGTAGGTTAAGTGCCTACTATGACATACTATTTTATATGGGTTTAACAGTATACATTTACTTTGGCGTGTGGTCGCGTGGTTAAATGTTGGCCGTGATATCAGAAGTGGTGAACAAAAATGGATTGTCATGAAATTCCTTCCGAACAACTCATTTTAACGTATGTACTAATGTGGGTGCTGGTTACTATCAATTAAGTTGATGAACAACATTTACTTTGGCGTGTGCCATTAAGGAAAAAAGGATCCACAGTTGACAATAAAATTGAACAAAAGCATCTGTATTTTTTTTAAAAATATAGTTTTGTGTAACAGATCTTTTAACTTGGATAACTTTAATCATATTTTTTAGTGTTGATAAATGCACACTAAATGCAAGAATCGGAACAATCGGAAGCAATAAAACAAGGTAACAAAAACGTTATTGCTACATATACTACATCAGCAGAACATCTAGAGAGAAACGATTTTAATTTGAAGATCTAAAAGCAATAATATTATTAAAGTAATTAAAGTGGATTTTGCATACAGAAGAGAAATGAAGATTGTTCAAGGTCTTCTTGCTGTTGCACTGGCATTAATTGCATGTTTCACTGTTCAAATACTATCGGAAAGTGAGAATTCGGGGACAGCTTACAGATCACCACACAATGCTCGTGTTCCTCGATTTAAATTTAAAACACAACCTTTAGAACAAAACACCTGGACACGGCAGATGAATATACCAAATCAGCCCAACAGATACTCCTATCAAGCCAGATATATTCAACGACGGTGCAGATTTGGTTTCAAATACGATGGCACATGTCGCACTCTTCCACCAAGGGAAATACCAACCGTAGGATAAAAGTAATCATCCATTTTTATCAATTTAAATCATCTAATATCTACATACTTATATAATTTTTCTCTTTGTAGAAATAAAAACGTAACAAACCTATGTGTATGAAAATTTCAGTTACAATTATGGACAAAAAGGCATTTTACATAAGCTCTAGCACTACCACTGTCCAAGATGATGTCATACATAACCACTTTCAAATATTCAATAAAAGAACCTAGTTCTGCAGTATCTAAATGATTTATATTCAACTTATATAAGATCCCATCTCAGTTCTTGCATGTGTTCCTAAATATGACAAAACGTTATGACGTAGTGTAAAAGTAGAGTTTGGTGGATCACAAGTCTTTAGTTGGTAAGGCTAATAGGAGTCATTGAGCCGAAGAACGGAATGAGAAATCTTAGAGACACTTTAGTTGGAGAAGTAGCCAATCTGGTAGAGAAAAAGGAGGGCAGCCAACAAGCAATCGACTGCATTTGACATATTAACCATTGTGAGATGTGACCAGTTGGTATATATCGCTGAAAAGACTGTTTGACAATAGTAGACATGGAATTGTGGTTCTCGAGTCAAGAGACAAGCTGAAATAAATAAAACACACATTTCGGATATTGCCCCACACAGAAAGGTCTATACGGAATAGCGATGTAACTAATTGTAAGTAGGTAGAAATACTCTCCGAGTAAGTAGGCAATAGTTATAGATGCTGGAGAACTACTTGTAAAATTACACACTAGAAAATCTGGAAACATATTATATGCGTAGTTAGTATATTTTAGTGCATATAGTTACGTCCTTCCTAATGCATTGTATAAAGTTATTACAGCGTATTAGATGTGTGGAGATAGTTCTGTTATTTTGTAAGAGGCCTATTATGTACTATGATGTAAGTAAGTATCTCGGGTTGGCAGCTGTTTTGAAAGTGTATAAACGAAATCCATTGGTGTTCTGATATTTCTTATCTGTTGAGAAGGAAATGCTGAGAGAGAGATGAGTCTCGCCGGTCCTCGGTCGGATTCCGTATCACATCTCATTGTCAATGTAACGTCAACTTGTGTTAAGTGTCCTATTCTATTATGTTCTGTTTGACTTGTTCGGTTTGCTCTGGTGGCATTAGGAATGCCCCCTTATGTGACAATGACACCAAGTTGGTGGAACAAAAGAAAATTGGCGCTCTCTCCAAGCTGAGACTAGCTATACGTAATACAAACAAATAGAGCAGCAGCAGACAAGTATTTGTATTTAACAAGAGTATTCTTTTCCTGTATATAACACATTGTCTACCAATTTGTGCCGTTTTTGTTGTTGCCCAAAAGCATCGTTACGTGAAGGCATTATTGGCATTAGGTCTAGTACATTGAAATATCTTGTTCCTGTGGCTTGGCAGCAGAAGAGAAAGAAAAGGACTATAGCCGATCAGTATGTAAGCCAACTAAATAGCACGACACCACACCAGCAGGTCGGACCACATCACATTAAAGAACCTTCGGTATGTGATGGCATGCTGGTGTCATCACATTTCAACCATAACAACATATCATCCTATCAATGAAACCTATCTCTATCTTAGCTTTGCATTGCTTTCTCCTCTTCCTCAACTCCATCCAACACGAATTTCCCTTTTTTTCAATGCGGAACTCTTAGGAGGTAGAAATAGCTACTACGAAAATGATCGCATAAAATATACAGGTCACTATGCACGAGTAGCATGCAATGTGTATAAATAGATATAGGCACCTTGTATAGGTAGGACGGGGATACACGTGCATGCAGCACTAAGTAGCTAATCTGGCGAAAGTAATAGTACGGCAATGTACAATAAATACTTTCTCCGCTTTCTCTTTTTAAAACTAGCTATAACGTGTCTTGGTTTCCTTATGCTCCTTTTATTCAGCCTAAATCCCATCCCCGTACACTGCTACTACATAAAGGATGCTGTTTCAGCCCATCCGACTTCCTTCTTTCCCTGACCTTTTAATGTTTAAACGTCTCTTTACAGAGGACGTAAATTTAGACTGTGGAAAGCAGAATTGACCTCTTATTTTTTCTGACATCCTTAATCGATCTTAAATGGCTCCTTCTAAAATCACATAAACTTGACTTTATCTATGTCCACGCTAGCGTGACTTCGTTTGTCTTTCGGGCCTCATGAATCCTTCTTACTACTCTAAAACTTGCTGTGTCTGATATTTGGAGGGTAGCTTTAGGTTTCACTGCATTTGGTAGGGAAAGGAACAGGAAATTCTTAAATGGATTTTCTACTAAAACTATCTATATGTCTATAACTATAACTTATCAGTACATCGGTACTCGGATAAATCTACAAAAATATCTCTCACTTCTTATTGTGCAATTTTTGTTACAAATCTATTTTTGATCGCATAGCAAAAATAAAGCAAAATAATTTCATGCGTATAAATATTTATTATGCTACTAGTCCCAGATTTTTGTTTTCTTGGCATGTGCGTGTACATGATATCTGATAATAAGAAGTAATAGCTACTGTGTAGGTAATACTCGATAAAATGCCAATAAAAACTTTATATCAAGTTATTGCATCGTTTCTGTAAACAGCTTCGTCTTCCAGATCTTCTAAAGCGTAACCTTCAAAGAAAGAAGGAAGAATTGCAGGAAAACAAAAACTATTTCAATGCTAACTGCAATACAATACAAGCAGAAAAAATTCCAGTTCCGTCCTGACCATTACCATTCCCACTCGGTGAGGTTTCTCACGAAACTATACATTGCTTGTCTTATTTTACAGTTGCATGCACATATTGATGTCCATTTATGTATGCAAACGCATACACAGTTACCTAGGTATACTTAATACTAATACTTATAGAATATGATCCTTACAATATATTCTTTGTATTCAGACGTAACGTATTTAACATTTAACACCGCGAACGTGAATTGCATAATATTGGTTCGTGGCCTTGTTGTTGGAATACAATACGTACAGATCTAATACGTCAGCATGTTTCAGTGCAGTTAAAATCTTATGAGTACAGACAGATACTAACATGTTATGTTGTTTTTAATTCATACTAGTAAATACAACAGAACTTTATTCAAATACCAATACATAATGCAATAAAACCGTACACCCACCGTACACAAAGCCGAAACAGAAAGCTCGCCCTAGTTGGAGGACCGTGTAGGCAGTTAAAAATAATTAGTTATCACAAAAACAGGTTTTATTGCAAAATGTTATTAAAACTGCTAATATTTTCATTAGATATATGTACGCAAATTAAATCTTTACCATAGAAGCACTAATTGATTAGCTAAATACCAACGAAACACTAATTAATTGATGAAATACAAATGGTAAATTGATTAATTTTGTGATTAAATACCAACGAAACTGATTAGTTTAAAGCATAGAGATATTAACCAATTATTTTACTTCCATTGAAAATGAAACACTAATTGGTTGGTTAAGCACTGTATTACAGTAAACTAAAACCATAGAAATATAAACTGGAAGCACTTAAGTTTCCATCAATGCCTTCGGAATTTATCATGCAAACAGATGGACAAACATTTCAATTCTATAAGCTCACTTTTTCGGGCGAACTAAAAATTAGCCCGCGCTATTTGTGTATTTGCAATTGAAAGCATTATTCTGGGAAGTTTGTAATAGTAATAGCAATACCTAATGCATTATCGTATTTTGGAAAATATACTTACAAAACCGTTTTCTTTATAGAATGGTTGCAAATAACACAGGTTTCGAAATTACAATCACTTTCTACGGCTTTAAGCAGAAAACTAATTTTTTTGATACATTATTTTACCGATATAAAAAATTACATAACAAGTATAACCTGGGCCATATACAGACTTGCCTGCAAAGAATTGATCCTAAAATATATTCTACTGGCTGACAGAAGGACAAAAATGTTAGGATGGTATGTAAGTATGCACAAAGAACAGAATACAGTATAGTTTAACAAATATATAATGTTGCCTGCCTATTCAGTTCATGTTTTCCGTTTCTCAAGATCTCAAGTTACTTCATTCTGTTCGTTGGGCTGAACTGTGCTCAAGTCAAACTCCTCTACACATTTAGACGGTACAATTTGGAAGGAAATGGAAAGAGACATGAAATTGGAATGCAAGCTGGAATCGAAATCTATGTAAGCACTCCACATGGAAATCTAAGCACGTTCTCTCCATTTTCCAAACTACTTGCCTCGTTTTTTGCTAGAAACACTTGAGTGTTGTTGACTGACTTACTTTGGGTATTTTTATGTGATTCAGTTTGCAAAACAGCACCCTTGCTATAAACATCATCCAATGCATTTTTCTATGAAAATCCGTTTTTAAAGCGTTGCATGTACAGCAACCTATGGCATGTATTTCTAGTGCTCTATCTTGCCATAAGTACATGAAACATACTCAAACTATCTAAGATAGGAATACTTGAGTAAACTTAAGAAACAAGAGCACATAACTATATCAATTTCGTGTTTATACAAGAGAAAGCATTTCATCTACTTTTAAAAATGCACTTTCATTTCCTTACATCTCAAACACATAGCTACCGGTTGCACTTCACTAGACCAAACTAAGTCCCTATCCTAACGGCAACATCTTTCTTTATCGGTCCGTGAGCACTATTCAAAAACAACCCCTTAAATAATTTATTTTAAGTACAGCGCAACATACAAGTATTTGCCTCTTGTGAATTTTCTTCTGGAAAAGCAGATCCTTTATTCTGATTTAATGCCCAATTAACGATAAAAGCAAGTTTCCTCAGTCATGTGTACAGCACATATTGTTTGTGACTTTGTGCAGTCTTCAAGCTTTAGTTCCTTTATGACAATTGCATGCACTTTTATTGCTTACTGGTTCCAGAAATGCACTTTTTTCTATTTGTATTATTAACCAATTTCATCAAAGAGATAATACTCAAGATGTTTAACATTGTTGTTCATTTCTTTCTTTACGCAGCAGCAATTAACGGATCACCTTATTAAAACAATTCAATTATTCTAGTCAGTTTAAGTTTTTTTAAGTTACGAATTCATTACATGCCAAAAGAATAAATGTAGCAACGGTTCTCAACGATTCATATTACATAAAGCAGCGTAGAAAAAGTAAATCATTTTTAAGGAGTGGAACGTCTCCTTTGTGGTTTTGTCATGAACGGTTGTCTGTCTATCTAACGGCAGAACAATATACAATTTACTAATTCTAATTGACTGTACACCAGTAGCTACTAAGCTGACAATAATCGGACATAAAAACCAGCTTCACAAAGTACTATAATACATAGGTCTATGGTATTATTAAAAAGTTAAAATTTTGAAACTTTTTGTGTTGTAGGAAAAATCTGGTTGGCGGGTTTTCAGTTAAAATGTATACTGAATACAGTGCATGTGTACTATATGCAAAATAGGTGATATGTTACCTGCCACTGCTACTGTTGAACTTACGCGATTAAAAACTTCAGGACGCTTGATCTGACAGATGACACACAAACATTGAAAACAGCTCTAAGCGTCAGTTTTCCATAGCTCTTTTTACACAATTAATCTCATTTGCATATAGCAGTATTCGTTTGGTACTAGCCTTTAGGCATGGAGTACTGAAAGCAAAACAAAGTGTACAGTGACGTAAATGCGTCGTGTATTTTCAGTCTTTATGTAATGCTAACAATGTTCGGGCCATTATATCAGCATTCGATTGTGATATGATGATATCATGATCATGACAAATATTAGATTGTAATTTACTTCAATGTACGTTATTCAAAGATCTTGCTCGTGTACCCAGCTTTTGCTCGTCTATGCAGTACTATAATGTGCCTTTTGAATTGGGCGCTAATATAAATAGAGTATGCAATTAGAAAACTACTGGTAAACTGAGTAATGAGTCTTGTCAATTACTAATTTTTGCTCCTGTGCAAATATTTTGTTTTGTTGGCATTTTTGGGTCATTTTGGAGTAATTTTCTATTGGAATTTATTTTGTGTTTGTGTAATAAATAGTAGTTCCATTAAACACTACTGCTATCGAATCCTCATCACCTACCAATGCCTAGACCATAAAATTAAGAGCAAACTCATCAAACGGTCACTCGTCAGCAACTTGGTTGTTTTTATTAGCGAACGTTAACGAGAATGACATGACACGACAAACAGCTTGTGTTACGAATAAGTTAATAAATTAGAGTTGACTCTACAGGTCATGTATAGGTAGATATTGACACAAAATGAATAAAGTAGCAAAACAAAATACATTAGTAAATCCAAGGGGAAATTCCGAGTAAAAACAAGAGTCCTATATAGATTCTACGTATTGGATACACAAATGCACGACCTTTGGCATGGCTTATCTTATTAAGAGTAAGTATGAGAAAACATGAGATTGGAAGAGAAGGCAAGGTGAGAGAAGTCATAAAATTAAAGTAAACTGGTCAGTTGATAAAGCTGAGCAGTTGATTTTGATTGAATTTTATGCTGATGCATATCAGACACGCAATGTAAAGGCAAAGCCACCAACTAGCAATAATAGAAATAATAACTGAGGGTGACTCACTCATTTGGAAAGAACAAATCAGCGATCCAGATTCTTGACAGGTGCAGCTGCAGTGGTAACAAGTGCAAGGTGGAAATTTTTCCACAAATTAACACATAACAACTTCCTTTCCTCAAACCCATTACCATTTGCTGTGTAAGGCTAAGAATGTGGAGTATGTTTCTTTTTTACTATTATTATATTTCAGTGTTTTGTTGTGTCTGAAGTGCCTACTAAAGTACTGATTGAAGCACTTACTACCTACTTACACATATATGATAAATAGGTAGTAAATAATAAAGTTATATTGCATTTTGTGTAAGGTTAATGTAGATATTCTGTAGACACGTATCTAATTTAACTACATACAAGACTTGTTAGACGATTCATCGATTTAACATCCTTTTTACTACTTTCTTGAGAATTTAGAAGCTTATCTCGAATTTAATGTTTAATTTTATGCTTTGCCTCTACTAGCAGTTAAGTCATGTACATCCTCGTACCTCTTGTCAAAATGCACTTAATTATACACATAAACTCAGAGAGCAGAGCAGGAGCAAGTTATTCAAGTCGACGTGTTGCAATCTTATGAAATGCAATATTTAAAAATTACTTGACCGAACTGTACTTACGACCTACGTAACTTAATAATCTAAGACACGTTGATGATATGTAAAAATTAATCATTAGCCCTTTAGAACCGAGTATATCGACCTGAAACCACATTTTATGCACACACGAACTTTTTTCACATACTATCAACCTATACACTTTACCTTTTAAGTTATGATATCATCTCAAGTATAGGATTTTAATGTAGCATAGATATAGAAAGTACTTACATTACATAGTGCACATGTGATACCATAAATTATCAGACAACAGGTTGCAACAATACTCGCACACTAAATTATAACGTTTTTCTTATACACACACACTTATCTTTGTATAGGCCATTAGATAGTAGCTACCTTCAAAATTATTAATAGAAAATGACAGTACCTACATGGCAGTATATTATACCTGTCCAGAGAGAACTTTTTGATGTCCTTAGAAAGCTTATGGTAATTTACTTTATCAGTGACCTATCTCATTAGAACTTACCACATTCTATTGACTAGTACATGCCTATTTAACCCATTCTTTACAAAATACTATAATGCCAATGCCACACTAGCCCCTGTCCCTACCAGCTATAAATTGTCTACGTAATATTAACACAACATAACACAATGTGGTGTAAAAAGCCCACTGAGACGACGAGTCCGTGTTTGAAAGAAACTTTATCATTTTGTTTCAGCCCTACCCAGAATTAACTACGTAGAACATGAAAGAGTACCTGCTTTTGCCCCTTCCATTAGGAACGTGCCTTTGATCTCTCCAAGATAACAATTCAAATTATTTCACTTCTTTTCATTCTTTTGTGTTATGCAATATACAATACAATTGAGCAATGTATCTAATCTACATTGTCTAGACCCAGACAATTTAAATTTTTATTTTTACTTTGTCTTTCTCAAAGATAAATTATTTTGTGAAATATTTAGTTGTCAGAAACTATAATATATGGATATCGCGTGTGTATCTATATCCTATCATTTGTTCCATACAAAACAGGTAATGCTAGATAGAATCCTTTATCAGAGTATATCTTTGTTAAACTGAGTAATATTGTTTTTGAAAATAATCTGATACATCAGTAATTGCTGTTACAGGATCAAGTAGATTTTGAAAGAAATGAAAAGATGATGAAAATGGTCTTCTAAATTTTAGCACATTATCAATAGGTAGCTACTAAATGTAAAATAGTTGATGTAGTATTCAAGCAATCTAGAGCACTTTGATCTCGCAATCCATTCTATAAATTGTTCAAAGTGCTCTGGCAAAAGAGTCGACCCAAAAAAGAAAAGCGGGGAAATCCTTTAATCTGTAAGTATATCTTACTTAAATGTAAAATCTACTGAGTTGACATGACTAGGAGTAATACGGATAAATTATTCATATTCTGCGTGCTAAATCAGACGGTTTGGACAAATCATGATGTATTACACTTCTCTTAGCACTGATATACTAAATAGAACACTTGAATAGATAATACACACACTTTTAACGCTCCGCTATAGATATAGACAGAGAAAAGTCTTAACGTGTATGTACCTAACTAAACTACATAACAGTATAATATTTTATTCTTTAAGACTGTATAATCCAATTGCATTGAAGCGAAAAGCCACAAGCGGTTCGTTTAGCATTGAATCAACTTTGCAGTGCACTTTTCCATCTTTTCCTCTAATGTGGGCGTCACACTCACTCACGCTCACTAGTTTATGATGAGATAAAAATAAGATTTCTCGACAACAAAGTAAGATTTCTATTGGTATAGAAGAGTACATTCTAAGATTATACATATTTATTACGTAGCATAGCATTCCCTGCCTGAGCATGGCATGGCACATCTTGCGAAAATAAGGTTGTCTACATCTGACTATGAACTGATGTAGGAATAATACAGAATTGAGGACTACGCAATAGTTTCCCCATTGCACCGAGTCTCCTCTCTTCGGCATTTACACCCGGTCATGCCATATACATAAAACTATAAAGAATCTGAGAGTCAAGCTAAGGTATGCACAGTAATAGTAATAAGGTTCACTCACAGCACAGTCATTCCGTCTGGAAGGGAAGGTACTAAAGGGTGTGTGGGGAGGTTTAGGGTAAAGGTACTGAACCGAAAAGTGCTCCAAGGAAATAATTGATGAGAGTGAAAAGGAAATGGTTGCTGGTCTCTTCTGCTCTGTCTGACTCTGACTTCCCTTCGTTTTGCTTTGCTTGGTTAGCTATCCTCTCTGCACATATCTTAGGAGAAAAGCAAAAGAAAGGATGAGATTATTGCTCTCTATAGCCAGGAGTAGCTCAGAGGGAGAGAGTTGGCGTAAAATATTAAAGTTTGACACTATGTTCCACTACACTTGCATTGCACTTGCTACAACTGTGAAAAGAGTATCCGTCCCGCTCCCGTTTACGTCCTAACAAGTAAAAGTGGCATACCTACACTATTCAATCCGACTTTTTCTCTCTATGTATCCTAACTATTTAATAGTGAGCATTGTGTGGGTACAAGTAAGGAGACGACAGGACGGGACACTAG
This sequence comes from Tomocerus maximus, assembly GCA_019776445.1. Classification (NCBI taxonomy): domain Eukaryota; kingdom Metazoa; phylum Arthropoda; class Collembola; order Entomobryomorpha; family Tomoceridae; genus Tomocerus; species Tomocerus maximus. Next base: position 2,195 of record JABASH010004795.1, on the reverse strand, counting down.
TCAAGATATTTCATTCAGCGGCTTCCCTCCTTTTTTCTTTAACCTAACTGAATCTAACTGCCGATTTTTTTCTGCTTTTTGTCATGGTGTGCTTGGCCTTGCTTGAAATATTGCTAAGCTCTTGTCTCGTCTTGTCTCAATCCTATTTCGTTCGTGTATCCATCCATGATATACGACTTCATCTGATATTTATATGATACACGGCCAGTCAGCCAACAGCTTCCTTCCCTGCCCTGGGCATCCGCAATTCTATTAGATAAAGTCCCTTTACTCATGCATATTCAACCTATCTATGCTTCACTGCAATCCAATTATCTTGCCCACACTTTTATACAAAATCCAGTGAACATTTAATAATTAGACGCAATAGGTGTTAAAGTTTTATTGCCCACGTACCTACACACATAAAAAACCACGATATTATTACACCCACACTCTGTTAGACTTATCAGAGAAATTAATACTTTGTAGCGCGGTGTTACCTAAAAATTACAAATCACGCAATCATGCATAGTCCATCAACAACTGTGCTTTCCTTTAAAAATATCAAGTCAAATAAATATAGTTAATTAAGGAAATTGTTGGAACAAACATTCTAATGCGGATGATAGGCTTGAATTATTGCAATTTTAAGGGATTAGTCTTCAATTTTTACTCACTACTTGAGTGGGTTTGAAAAAAACACTTGCATTAGTAATCTTCTTAATTATAAAAGCATTTTACTATGCAAGTACCGATGCATTCTATAAATGCAATGCAATTTCACTTAGTCTGCATAGTGCTGTTACAACTGATGGGTAGTAAAGCAACAAAATTAGTAAAGCAATGCCGATGACCTGTTGAATCTTGAATAAAAATTAATAATCAAACGCGTTAGTGCATATCCCTTAACAATTTCATATTACATAGTCGTTTCGACTTGTATGACCCATGAAATTCATTAATTGATTTGGATGCACAAGACTACTAGAGCAGAATGATTTCTGATGCTGCACTTTCCATACATTGCTATTTGAATTTAGCAGTTAATAACTAATAACTTACACAAGATGAAAAACCATCTGCCTACAACAGTGATGGAAAAACTTTGAGTACATTATTAAAACAATAGATTCCATATTGATTCCTTCAAGATATAAGGGTCTACAATTTGTAAATGCTCCAATTGCAATATATTCTCATAAGAAATTCAGCACAGGAGTTTATCTACAAAAGATACCTTGACATTCTTGTATATACTTGTATGTAGATAGATGGGCAGATTAGAAATAGTCCTGGATCAGATGATTGGACTGTATAGACCATAATTTCAAGGATGATTAATGACTGCACATCACATCTCATTGAGATAGATCTAGTTACATACGATCTCAAAGAAATTACACCGTAATGCTATTTACACAGATAACATAGAGTGGACTACAGAAGACAAACACTAGACCAATGAACACTCTGCACACAGCACAGTACACAAGTAATGGATATATGTAAGTATTAATGTATATTGACTAATATATCGAAACCATGTATGTAGCATCTTCTTTATCTAACAATTCTATCTATAGTGGCAATACCAATTTATTTCTTGTGATAGCGATAAGTATGTAAGGTTCGTGTATCCATTGTATAAAGTAGCTAGGTAAGCAACGTGAATGAACTAAAACACTGGAAACATAGTAGATCGATTCATTTCATGATATTATTGGTATTTCCACAGTTTGCGATGAGAAAAGTAAAAGAGTGACATGGTTCTTCCCGTTTACTCAAGCCAAGTCGAATGTCGATTCGAATACCTACTTTTCAGTTTCATCTCATTCTATTTCTCCTTTCATTTTATTCCCCTGGACCAAAAAACCTCTAGGTACACAGGAAATAAAGACAACGTTGAATCTTCGTATCTATCTAACCTCTCCATCGAAATGGGTGCGCTAAAGACTCAACTATACTTATACATTGCTGAATTGTACCCAGATAATGTTCTACTTGACTATGACTCATTTTCTCTACCATGCAATATAAGTATGTAATTCAGGCCATGCTAAATCTAAATCTGACCGTAAACGTCCTGCCAGTACGGTATATAAATGGATATATGTATAATAATAGTATTGTATGCTACTATAACTATAAGTATATATAGATTTGCTGGTGTAGGTATCATGGTAGGTACAGGTAAGTACTCCACAAAATAGATG
>JABASH010004794.1:0-13309 GCA_019776445.1 Tomocerus maximus | reverse complement strand
ATGTGACCAAACTAACTTTCTGTGCATCTCTACAATTTGCTACTTGCTTTTCTACTTCGTTATAATACTTATAGTTAAATAATATAGAGATGCTTTTTTGTGTCATAGTCATACCTACTTAATTGTAGGTCATTAAAACTATTTACAGGTAGTTCTCGCTACATATTATGAATTCTGTATGTTTGATGTTGAAGAATGTATGTCATCATGATCCTTTCGCCAACCTGAGACGAATATAAAAACATTAATATTGATAACAGCATAATAGCCACATGAAAATGTTCTTCAGTTAAAGAAATCATTGACACCTGTGTAGATGCCAAATTTAGAGGTAGAAAAATCTGTGTCTCCTATAGAAATGAAAAGTTTCCATGTTACTCTCCCTGTTTTGTGTTTTGGTTAACTGTTTCCCTACCCAGCCACCATTATCTGTGCTACAATCGATAGATGATGAATCATCAAACAGATTCTCCAGGCAGCCAATTGTTTGGACTTCGTCGGGAGGTTTGGAAGGATTTTTCATGAAAACGATTAAAGGGAGGACCATTGCGGCTTTTCATGGTATTCCTTACGGAAAACCCCCGATAGGCCAACTTCGATTTAGGGTTAATTTCTCTATACAATCCCCATACAAATATTTTTTTAGATTCAATTCACTCGCTAAAAAAAATATATTTTTTCAGAAACCGGTCCCTGTATCTCCGTGGCATGGCATAAGAGAGGCAAAGGAGTATGGAAACGTGTGCCTGCAGATAAATATGTTTAAGTATTTCATCCTTGAAGGCAATGAAGACTGTTTGTATCTTAACATCTATACTCCTTGGGTATAGTTGATTATCATTATTATTAAAAACAATTTCAGATTTGTTTACTTTCGTGGATCTGTAATTCGTATTTACACTAGAAAATTGAATTAAAACATTATAGAATTCAAAAGATCAGTTAGGATCGTCATTGCTTCCTGTTATCATGTTCATCCATGGAGGAGGTCATTTATCAGGCACTGGAAGCGATTACGGCCCTTCGTACCTTCTCGACAGAGATGTAATTTTGGTCACAATTAACTATAGAGTTGGGATCCTAGGTAAGTGAAGTAGAATCTTTTACACTTAATAAACACTAATTTTCTGATAAATATATCATGATATTCTGCTATAGGTTTCTTATCCACTGGAGATAACGTTTCACCCGGGAACAATGCTCTAAAAGGTATACCCCACTAATTGGTAACTCCATTGTTTCAAATTGGCAATGTTTTAAGAACAGCTTCAAGGGTCAAAATCTTTCAGCCTTACAATTTTTAATGTACAAATAGATTCGCATGATAAATAATTGCCGCAATTTGCTGTGATGTGAGTTGCAAATTCATTAATCAATTTTTAAGTTGCAAATAAGGGTATTTTAAATTGAGAGCGATTTTTTACCAGATCAATTACTCGCTTTGGAATGGATTGCTTCAAATATTGGGAGCTTTGGAGGAGACCCGAAACGGATAAATATTATGGGACAAAGTGTGGGTGCCGCATATGTCGGATTACATATGATTTCGCCAAAGTCTTCGGGTAGCAATAATTCATTGTGATACTTTGGAAATTATTAGTACTCTATGATGCTATACATACCTACGCGATTACTGCATCTGTGTATCAGAGTTCATATAAGTTTTATTATGAAGGAGTACCTTTAATCAGCTAGCACTTAAGAATTACATTGTATTTGTTTCTGAAAAGATATCATTACTGGAGCTATCGCACACAGTGGATCCAGTTTTAATCACTGGGCAATACACAATCAAACCATTGCTACATCCAATCTTCTAGCTAAGTCGTTTGGATGCCCCACTACAAGTAATGGAAAGTCTCAGGAAATGGTAAACTGTCTCAGAGAACAGAATGCAAACTTGCTTGTGGCCCAACAACTAAAATTTTATGTAGGATTGTAAAATTATTATTCAATTTATGATTAGCATTAAAAGCGAAAGCAAAATTAAATTGTTAATTATTGCTAAACAGGAAAACAAAATTTTGGCACCTTCACATTTGCCCTTAGGACCGGTGATTGAAGTTGGTAATGAAGATTCATTTCTTGAAGAAGCTCCTCACGTTTTATATGCAAAAAGGAAAGTTAAAAATATTCCCTTGCTTTCCGGAATTGTTGAAAATGAAGGAAGTATTTTTGCAGCAGGTAAATCATCACTTTACTATTAATATATGTATGCGATCTAATAAATGTATTTTTAATTGCAAACTTTTCTATTAACCTCAAGGTGCATATTTAATTCCTGGCCAAATTGAGACCATTCGCAGACGATGGTTTGAATTACTCCCCTTTGTTTTGGCTTATGATTATGACAATAGGACAAATCATCCTAACTATGTATCGTCAAAAGTTTGGGACTACTATTTTCAACATGTGCCTTGGAGCACTAGAAATCTAGCAAATATTAGTCGAGTGAGACAACTGTAATTATTATTGTTTTTATGGGATATTCATTGCCTTAAAGAACTAACATGCAAAAATGTGTAAAAATTACAGGTACTTGGAGATCGTACGTTTGTACAAGGAGTATATTATGGGATTCAGCATCATTCACAAATCGCTCCTACATACGCTTACTATTTCAATTTCAAAGGAAAATACTCGATATTAAAATCCCTGGGAATTCATCCATCGGAAGTGGTTAGTCCTACCCACGTAGATGATTTAGCTTACTTGTTCAACAGCTCTAGTGTTTATCATCCTGTTCGCATGGAAGACCATGAAGAGTTTGTCATGATGCAATTTATGACAAATGTATGGGCTAATTTTGCTGCTTTTGGGTAAGACAGTCTAAATAAATTAAAGTCATTGCAGAGCAATTTACAAAATATTTCGATATATTTTCCTATATTATACTGACATTGACAATAAGCGATAAGTATTTTAAATATGCATGTTTCAGGAAACCACTGTATACTGACACGAATGGCCAATTGGTAGAATTTTGGGAGCCTGAACGAAATCCATTCCACATGAGAGCAATGGAAATCAATCTCAAACCCCGAATGGTTTCATTTCCATTCAGGGACCGAATCGATTTTTGGTCAAGTTTAAATCTTCGAGATGATTATCCTTTTACTAAGTAAACTCCATTTTTATATGCCAAAAAGTTTTAAATAGTTTTCATGTCGAATATCATTATTATACCATTTGTGTCAAGCTATAAGTTATCCCATTCCCATGCTTATAAACGAATTGAATTTCTTGATCTATAGTAGATTAAAGATTACCTCATCGAGAAATTATTTCTAAAAGCATAATTTTATTGTTAATTAAGTATATCATGGCCTATTATCCTTGATTAAGGACAAAATAATGAGTTCAAAGGTAATGAACTAGCAACTATAATTAAAATGTCCAATTATAGACTCTGAAACTCTAGCCAGAACTCACAGGGCTAGGTATTTTGATTGGTGAGAAGAGAAGAGGCAGCACCTAACGGGTAGGACTACAGCGAACAAAAATTTCCTGTGTAGCAATAGCTATTGCCATAATGCGACAGAACAGAACAGAACGAGCTGAAAAATTTAAGCTTCAGTCGGTATCAGTGCAGTAGTGCAGTGCAGTTAGTATTAGCAATGCAGTGCAGCATTTCTATTGGTAGGTATTGTGGGATTATTGTAACTTGTGTGTATGTATAGTTCGGTATAGTATACGATGATGATGTGAGTGAGTGAACTATTTATACAGCTAACTCATACTACTGAGGTACAGATATAGATATACAAAGGTATGTAGGTATTTACACATTACCGAAGTACTGCAACAGAAGATACTGCATTTTTAAACCACCTTTCCTTTAGTGAGTTGGATTGTTTTGGATTTGCTTACAATTTGAGTTTTTGGCTTTGTGGTTGTGGCTCCTCGTCTACTCCTCCAGTGAATCCTCCGCCGGGAGGTAAAGTAAGAAATTTTATTACAGTAAAACTGAAATTTAAATTGTAAATTGAAAGGGAAATAGAAAGGATTTATCTGTCAATCAAAAAGTAATTTTCCTCTTATTTTCGACCATATATCCTCAATAAAATTCAAAATTTATGACTTCTGTTTGTATTTAATGCTGAATAAGGTTTATTTTCGTATCGTCAAATTCGCCAATATTCGGAGATCTGACTTTTGTCTGGCTTTCTATTCCGTCTTATCCGCCTGTCACCTGTCATTACGTAATTGAAAATTGATTTATTTTTCCCAGATATCCACAGGAAGCACTTAAGAAGATCGAGCATGATGAAGTTTGATCAGGATGACGAAGACCAAGGTGGCGAAAACTTTTCTGAATTAACAGATGATGTTGTCATCAAATTACGAGGACTCCCTTGGTCCTGTACAGTTGATGACGTGATTGAATTCTTTTCCGGTAAGTGCTTCCAGCTTATGGTTTACTATTATTATTTATTTTTCAACAGACCAATCAGCTTCCAATTTACATACATTTATGTTATATTTTAATTTATGAAGCTTAGAATATTTTAAATGGTTAATGTTTTCTTTTTTACTTAATACAATTGAAGTGTTTTATAATTTTCTGCCTGCAGAAATAAATATTTGTGGAGGAAAAGACGGAGTACATTTGGTTACAACGTCTGAAGGTCGATCTTCTGGGGAAGCCTTTGTTGGTAAGCTATCTTCTTAACAATTTCAAATTGGAAAATTCTATACTATTGAATTACTCAATGCTGTACAAATTGTAGAGTTTGGAACAGATGAGGATCTAACTCTAGCTCTGAAAAAGGACAAAAAGAGCATGGGTCATCGTTACATTGAAGTATTTAAAGTAAAACGGGCAGAAATGGACTGGGTACTTAAGAGAAATCGTCCTCTCAATACCAATAATGGAACACAGTTTCGAGTTGGTGAAGACTGTGATCGTTTCGTTCGCCTTAGAGGTTTACCTTTTGAGTGTACTAAAGAAGACATTATTCAGTTTTTCGGTGGTAAGTTTCGAATTTCAGTATCTTTTCAAAACCTGGTAAATTCCTGTAGTAGTAGTAACTTATGATTTCCTTTTAGTAAATTTAAAACAAAATTCTTGGGGATGGTATGGGTGGGTAAATCTACTAATCAAGAATTATGTTCAGCGGGGAGGGTTATTTTAAACAATTTTGCAAAGCTTTGGTGAAGTGAAGTGTACGATGATGAATGATTGGGTGGGCAGGGTTGGAGATTGTTCCTAATGGGATCCAGTTGATGGTTGACGGGATGGGGCGGAGTAGCGGAGAATCTTATGTTCAGTTTACTTCCAAAGACATGGCTGAGAAAGCTCTATCGAAAGACAGACAATGTATTGGACACAGGTGTGCTTCATTTCTCCATTTATTCATTTGGTTGCTCCTCCAGTGTAGATTTAACTTTGTGATTACTCTCCTTGATCCTTCCCAAACCTCTTTAATTCACTCAAAAATTCATTGCTATTTAATTTTGTTTTGATGCAGCAATTGTTTAATTTTGAATTCTTAAAAAGCTAATTTTTCCTCTTTCGTACCAGTTGGCCTTAAACATCATAAATATAATCTGTATTTTGCACATTATCCTATCCTCTCACTGTGGCATTCACTTTTTTGAATGAAATCTGGAGTCTGCACAAACAAGGGATCCTTAATATGGTGGGAAGACTAGAATTGCAGGTTTATTTGGCGGCGGGATGGGTCGGTGGGTCAACAACTCTTCAATGAGGGAATGAAGGATTCAAGAAGAGCGGGAGTGACATTTACTACGACGTAGTAAAAATAATTTTGTCATCCTTTTTAATTTTTCCTTTTCATTTATAACTTTAGGTACATAGAAGTATTTCGAGTTGGAGCTGCTGAATTAAGAAGTATTGAAATGCTTGTGTCTCGCGGTCGACCTAATCCTTACGGAGGAAGACCCAGTCCATACGACAGAGGAGATCGTGGTGGCGGCGGCCCCAATGGGGGAAATCAGCGCTATGGAGGTCAGGGGCGACCTGCACGATACTTCAGTAAAGGTATTATTTAAAATGTTGCCAATCGAATTGTTAAACGGAAATACTTTAATGGTATGTCATTAGCAATTTCGCAGAACATTTGCATTTTTATAATTTTTTGCTTGTCCACATAGCTTATATTTACATTTTATACAACATTTTTGCAAGTCGATGACGACTTGCACATGAAACTAAATAGAAATTGGATGATCAGATTCTCTGATTTCTATAAGTTTTAAATGGATACTAATGTAAAGGTTTTGAAGAAGATTCTTGGAACAGCTACGCAAATGAAGTGGGTTCCTGGAGTAGAGTCAACCAGCCGCCTCCTCCACCGCCTCCACCTTTGATTCCGGGACTGAAACGTTCCTCACACAATAATAGTGCTTATAGTGTTCTCATGAGAGGTCTGCCTTTTCGAGCGTCAGAGGAGGATATTCGAAAAGTAAGTAACCGTTTATTACTTAGACATAGACATGCTAATAAAATCATGTAACTGTGTAACCAAATAATTTTCAACATGTTTCCCTTCGTTTGAGAGCAAAAAACTTAAGTTTTCTGTTTTAAATTCCTAGTTTTTCGAACCTTTGGTACCAATTGGAATCAATATCCTGTTTGACGCATCAGGGCGGCCATCTGGAACAGCTAAAGTTCAATTCGCATCAACGGAGGATGTCTCACGGGCAATGGGAAAACATAAGGAAAGAATGGAACATCGATACATCGAATTATTTGTTAATACTAATTAGCGATCTGAGGTATATATTACATAATTTGTATTAAAGATGCGGTTTAAAATAGAAACTGTTAGTTAGGTACAGGATGTTGAAGAAAGTATAATAGTTATAAATTATAGAAAGGAGAAAAGACCACAGTACACACTAGCCATAAAATAATTATGGGGAAATGAATTTACTCGCAAAAACAGTAATGTTGTTAAATCCTAATATGTATAGTGAATTAGAATCAAATAGAAAAACAGTTGGAGTTTTTCGTTTACTATGAAACTGCCAAGCAATAACATAAAAATCAAGTGAATTAAATTATAAATACCAAGAAAAGAACAATGTTAAAATGAAGAGCTGAATAATCTGATAATATTATGATACCTAATCAAATCGAATTTTGTGTACTACTTAACTGTACTTCGTCAGTGAACTATTTAATAGAATTCATAGGATGCTATAGTTATGTTATGTATAATGTTTCAATGCATGCAATTAGTTTAAAATAATATTTGATATTGTAGTAAATTTCTGGAAACAATTTGCAATTAAAAAATTGTGTAATTTTAGTTGTGTACATGGACTCTATTTTACTGGGTCTTTATATAATCGGTCAATAATCGTATTTGTCATTGCATTTTGCATCACATTATGTTACAGCATGTCTTTGCTCGTGGCTGTTATTTTTAAGAAATGAAGTGTATAATTTGTGAATAGTAAATAGTAATTTTATAAACAGGGAATATTCAGTCAGAATGAAAGTGTTAATAGCTTATTCTCTCTTGCTTAAAATTTTCGGCTTTGATAATGTTCATAGTGTTCTGTGTATATGTTGCACAATGTTGACCTTTATAGGCTAAAGAGAGTTGTATAATAATTTAAGATAGGAATGCACAAGTTTTTTAAGCGGTACTTCATGTGTTAATAATTGTTAATGTTGGATAAAAATATGTAGATTTTTAGACCATATTAAGAATTAGCCAAATTAGTATTCAGTATGTACCAATTTCCATAAGACTGTCCTTGTCATTTCCATTTCAAAAATATGAATTTAAGGAAACCAAACCATTTGTGCTTGAATATAGTTGCTCTAATACATCACTATAAACTCTCCTTTAAATTCCGATCCAAATTATTGAATGCAAGTGAGGAAATGTAATTTGGGAGCAAAGTAGATTATCAAAAGGTAATTGTTAGCAACTTATAGTATTACTTGTAGTAGTCTGTGTAATTTATTGGCATTTCTACAGTATGATGCTGTACAATGCTGGTAAAAATGCCATAAATACGTGTAGAAATACAATATTTATTTGTGGAACAACTTCTTGGTATTGTTCATAAAATATTTCAGGGTCTAATAGGCATTGGTAATATTATTACATTTGGGCAGTAAGCGATTAAATCGTGCACATTGAATCAAACCAAAAAAGAAACAAACGAAGATAATATTATAGGTACGTTTACGTACGTACTTACTATTTAGCATGAAATAAATTGTTTACGTAAATAAATTCCTTGAGTACATAGACAATGAATAGAGTACGTATTATAAGTATATTAATCCATTTTCATGATAGTTATGTACCTTAATAGTTCTCATTTAAATTGTTCTGTCTGTATGCGTATGTATGAAAGAAGTGAATGTTAAATAAATCCTACGTCTCGTATTCGTAATTTAGTTATACGATATATGTATTTTTATCCTAAATTATTTCTGTTTTGACATGCTACTTTCAGGCGTGTTTGATGATTTCCAACTTCATATATTAGTTGATGTGATGCTTTGCGTTCTATGAAATAGCTTACGTATTACTTTCAATTTAGTCGGTCTTTATTCTATTTGTTAATAAAAGAAAATGTTCTTTTCATTTATGCAATTCAATAAGTGGTTTAGTAAAAACAATGGAGATTTTATATTGCCATGTATTAAAACGACAACAATTGATAGAACAACAACACTGCAATAAAGCAGTAAAACCTTCGTGTATAGTTTTGTCTATTTTTTGTCTGAGAATATGTTGATTTCATAATTCATGAGAAAGACTATTACGACTATTAGTGATTAACCTTGACTGACAGAATGGCACAGTCTCTACATATATACCATGTACCATATATTAAGCATTTGCATTGATTTTGAGAATCAGAATGGTTAATTGAAGCGAAGAATCGACAAAGATTTTTTTCCCAGATAATACTAATATGCTTTTGTCCCTAAGATTTGGATTCAACACAGCAGTTTGTTTATTTTTGCTCTATAATATCGTGATTACAGAATTATATGCTGCAGAAGACGATGGAGCTTTTTCTTTTGATGCTAACTCGAAAAAAGGAGATTCAAAGAAGGTATTACCAAAATTAGAATAACTGCCAACTAAAATTGCAAACCCATTAATATTTAGTTACTTTTTCTTGTGACAATTTAGTAATTAAAAATTCCACTTTTTTATAATTTAGGCAGATGGTAATAGTAGCTCTGAATGGACTGGGTTTTCAAAATGTGACACCGCATTTTGCCTAAGAGCATGCTCAGCCAAAAAGCCTACCGACAGTAGTTGCGATCCTCAAAGTTCTCAACAAGTTTGCAAATGTGACCGAGAAAAGTTTTCCCACGCCTTCTTACGAAGTGAAGGAGACGTGAGAGTTTCAAACTCCAGTGTTACCGAAGATAGCGTTTGCTTTAATTACTGTGGAAAGGTTGGGGGCTATGCAAGAGTGTGGTTAAGGAATGCATCTTGTGGAATGCCTACAAAATATTGTATCTGTCTCACCGCACAGGTTTATAATAAATTGATGAAAACGGGTAACCAAATTGTTATAAAGTAAAATTACATCAATCTGTTTGTTTTAAGGTAACATCAAATGGATTTACTTTGTGCGATCGTCACAACCGAGAAAAATGCGAAGAGGTTTGCCACAACTCGGATGTTACTTGTGCTTTTAATGGGGCGTGCGTATGTCGGAGCACCTGGCCAAACTATTTTAACCTGACGGAAAAGAATTCTCGTATGGAAAAACCTGAAGAGAATAAAGAATGTGAATCAAAATGCCGAGATTATAATTATGACTGGGTGGGCCGCGTCTACGATAGAGAGGCGGATTTTGCGGATAAGGCACAACTTTCTGGGGAAGCTACACCATTCGGGAAAAAATTCTGTCTTTGTGGAGAAGAAATTTTTGGTCGCAATGCTACAATAGCCAGTGTAATGAGATATTTCTGAGTTAATTCTAGAACTGCTTTATCTGACTCGCTAAAATGTTTTCCTTATTTGCAGATGCTTAAGGAAGAAGGTTTTCAGGCATGTACTGGAATTAAGTGCAAGCAGCGATGTCAATCTGTATCTGCTTATTGCGAACCGGAGAATCGTAGGGGATGTTACTGTAATAATCAGAATATTTTCATCAAAAAACATTTATGGAGTCGGATACCGGGTCACAACGAGACAATGTGCACCCAAGCGTGTACCGCTGTTGGTCTTGATGCTCGGGTTATCGAATGGAATCCCTTCTTTATACCTAGCGACCAGAGGTTGGAGCCTTACTACAGAAGGACACCTTTTCAGTACCTATACGATGGAAAATTCTGTCATTGCATTAAAATTGTAAAGGATTTAACAGTTTTTCTCTTATTGTATTCAATCAAACCGAAGATATTTTTGAAATTTTGTATTGTTTGGTAGGAAATGAATCTAAATCAATTTAGACCATGTACTGATGAACTATGTGAATTTTTCTGTGGACATTATCAAGCAACATGTGATATGAAAACTCGACGTGCTTGTTTATGTAACACACACAAATTATTGCTAACTACAGGCCGTTTACCGGAACCCCATGAACGAACCTGCGATTTGACTTGCAGAGCCAATAAAAATACTGGGAGAATAGTCGATGTCACTTGGAAGAAATCAGTCGCTCTGTGGGGAGGGGCGGTTAATAACAAATATTGCGCTTGCGTTCGTCCGGTACCCAAAGATAATTATTTTTGAAAAATAAGTTTTTAGCAAGGACAAACCAATTTTCAATTTCCATTTTATATTATAGACTTCCCCCTCTGGATTAGCAGACTGTGAGCCAGAGAATGATCAGTGTCCGAAATTGTGTGGACACCCCGAATCATATTGTACGAGAGATAAAGCATGCCAATGCGGTTTGGTTAATTTGGCTAATAAGAAAAATGTACGCAAAGGTACTTTGAAAGAGTGGGACGAATGTTCAGAGAAATGTCGCTCGTGGTTGTGGCCAGTAGCCGTCGATATGGATAACAAGGCATGGATTTATGACTATGGATTAGAAAGTAGCACAGATAATAATAATGCTACCAACAATGGGACAGAAGAAACTTCTAGTAATACTGTTGATCAGAATCAGGACCCTGATCCTGGTACCTTAACATTCGAAGAATCTCCTGGAGGGGTTGCATTGGCAATTGAAGCTTTTTATTCTTGGACGGCTCCGAAAAAATATTGCCTGTGCGCAAAGTCAATATCGTCATTTCATGTTCCTGGATTCAGAGGACTGGCTCATATTGAAGCTGCTCGGGTTGCTACCAATAAAATTCCTTGCATGAATAATCACACTTGCACAATTGATAAAGGTGTAGTGGAAATAACTTATTAACTGCTACACTATGAATGAAACACGAGACTATTATGACGTAATAATTGACTATTGCATCACTTTTAAGAGTCGACCTTCATACGAATAATATTTAGATAAGTAATAGTAGGTATACATACATAAATATAGTGCGTAATATTTACAGCTAGAGAATATTAATATTTTAGTTTAGATAGCTGATCGCCTGTCTTTACTGCAAAAAATAATATGCTCTATGTGCTGAATTTTATGTACCCGTGTTTACTATACTGTTTTATGTATAACGTACTATAACAATTGGTTACCAAAAAATTATTAAAAACTTAATCCCAATTTTTTTCCATAAAGTTATTGCGCTAATTATTAAAAAGCATATTATTATTGTAAATCTATGTGAAAATGTACATAATTAAAAATTTGTTGAACCTACAATGTACTTGAAGACATTGATGGAAAGGTGAGGAACGAGGAAGGTACGATTGGGATGTATAGGTGGCTATGCTCATTGTTATCTTACAGTAAAGTACAGCACAATTAAAAGGAAGTGTAACGAAATGTAACATTTTGCAAATTGATAGGTCCTGTGTCCTAGTCCTGTTAACCTTTCAATAATTTCGTAGATTATGTTCACAGATCTCTAATCAGCATTTTATCAAGCACGATATGCAGACATAGACAGTATTAATATTAATCCGGTCTGGCACATAACGAGTTGATTTAGTTAAATAGAAAATTCCCTTGGATAATTTTGTCCATGAAGATATTTAATCAAGATATTTTACTAACATTTATTTTAAACACTATCCACTTCTCAGGCGAGTTCGGCCACAGTTTTATGATGCTACATCGGAGGGAGCGTGAGAAATATTTTTTATTTCCTACGTTGCGTTTCTCACGGTGGAAGGTAAATGTAATGAGAATGAGATTTGTTCAGTGAATAACAAGTTGATTTAACTGGAATTCAATGGAAATACTAAAAACAACTTCATGATGTTGTGTAACAGTGTAAGTGGAGATTGTGTTATGACAAAAGGAGGAAAATCTTCAAATGAAGAGGAGGAAAGCCTAAATCATAAATAAAAATTAAACATAGATTAACCTTCCTTGCCGAAGGTCTTGAAGGTTCAAAAAGATTTCATTGTGCATCTTTAGTTGCAATTGCAGTGTTGATCAATTAATGTGTGTCTCATTTAGAAAGTTGCAAAATCAATGTACAGATGCGTTTCTCCTCAGGAACAAACATTAGCCGAAGATTGATCAAACTACTAATTAATTGTAATGTGACGGAAATAGTTCGATATGTTACTATTCAATCTCCTATGCGCATTCATAAGTTGTGTGCCTACGCAATCTCCAGTGGAAGTTCACCCTTTAATCCCATTTTATCAACTGGAAGAGTCTTTGACTTCTCCAAGTTCGATAACTCAAAATGACGGAACAATGCGTTTAAGAGAAAGAAGCAGTCAGCCACAAACAGAAAGTGACACTTATTTCAAACCAAATAGCTCAATGTACGAAGAAATAAATTTAGAATTAGAGGTTGAGATCCGATCTAGACTGGTTCCAACTGTTTGGACACTGTCCGGCGGGCTCGAGGGAAGAGTTACTACTACAATTAAGGGTCGTTCAATTGTGGCTTTCGAATCTATTCCTTATGCAAAACCTCCTGTAGATAATCTTCGCTTTAGGGTAAGATCAAAAAGGGACTTTATTTCCAAAACAATAATAATTTAAACTTACAATCATTCCTGTCCTGTTTATCCCTCATTATTATTCAGATATTAATCATAACGTATTGCATGGATGTGTTAAAATTTAATATGAAAATATAATCACTTAGTAGAATCCGGAACCTATTGCGCCATGGCAAGGAGTCAAAATTGCGAACAAGACATCTCAAAACTGTCTGCAATTGGACTACACGCAGTATTTTCGAGTCCATGGGGAGGAGTCGTGTTTATTTATTAATGTGGGTGAATAAATTAATAGATATGTATATATT
>JABASH010004793.1:0-13309 GCA_019776445.1 Tomocerus maximus | reverse complement strand
TAGTCGTGACTTATATTTTTAGCAATACCTTTGATTCCATCATTAAACTTTTGTTGTTGCCGTGTGCCAAAGAGACTAAAAATGCAAAATGGAAATTTATTTTGACAAAATATCTTTAGCAAGCATCACGAAGTTATGAACAAATCTTCTGTTGACTTCTAACATTCCAACTCCTACCCAAATGAATAATAGATACGGGTGTGCACAGTGTACAGTGAAAGCGTCTCATTGGCAATCACTGGAAAAGCTTAAAATCACTGGTATTTTAATCATTGCTTACTAAGAAAGGCTGCTATTGATAAGAAATGTACATCGATAATAAGATAAATATGTCTATACTTTATTTCATAATCCATGAAGTTGTTTCTATTAATTTTAGGAGCTAAATAAAATTGTTTATGATTGTGTGTGATTGCTTTGGGATGATTCTCGTTTATTGTCATTTATTATAGTAGGGGTTTACAGTTTGTTCGTAATTCTATCATATTTACAACGAAGATATTCTGATTCAGAGTATGATAAAACGCATTGATAAATTGAAGTTACTCCTTAAGATATTTTGTGAAAATCTTTGGTCTGAAAATTATTTTGAATTTCCTTGCTTAGATTGGTTTGAAAATTAAAATTTCTAGTTCCCGTTTACTAGCTTAGATTGGTCTGAAAATAATTAAAACTTTGAGTTTCCTTGCTTAGATTGGTCTGAAAATTTATGATTTATTTTATTACCATCATAGTATGCTCTTACTGCAAAGCGACTAATTTTGTTTGGGATAGAGTGTACCTAACATTGCTAATAAAATTATATTAATACTAAGCCCCCAGTGCAGTTAAAAATTTCGATAGGTTTAGGCATCAATATTTGGTGTATAGTAATTTCAAAAGATGATTTGCATAATGCCACGCTGTCCGAGCATACATGAAACATATGGAGGTGGATAATTTTGCTTTATCCCCAAAACTTCAGAAATAATATTCATAGTAATTATCAAGACCTTATATAGTGAGTTGTACATATCCGCGGTGTATACATATATGCAATATATGCATATTTTTTATGCATATGCAATACGCAGTGCTCCAATTTAGCCGGTTAAATATTTTGACAGCCAACCGGCAAAAATGGCTGAAATGTTTAGTAGACAAAATTCGGCCTAATTCTTTAAATTATATCGCCTAAGCAAGAATAATTTTCTCAATTTCTTTTTTTGACCATTCTTAGCCATTTTGACTAATCTGGCTACTGGTTAATATGAAATTCAAGAAGCAAACCAGGCATTTCATCGAATCGAACATAAAGGCGTTTTGTTATGTAGTGAGACTATGTGACACAAATAAAAAGAGAGCTCGTTCATTGTATGCGGTATACGTAACTTGCAATTTCTGATGATCCAGCTTTAGCATGGATTATCTATAATATATCATTTATTTATACCAAGAACAGAACTTAAGTAGGTTAACAATTAATAACACAGGTTTAACATTATTTCTCATTATATTTATGGTAATAGTATAATGGCTTATAATATTACGGCTATAATGGCCAAAATAATACATGTACATACATGCCTTAAAGGGTATTCTGTGATTCTGCCTTTATATAATAGTCATATGCATGTATCCACATTCCACACACAGGTTGTATAAAACTATAATAATATTGTTAAAAATACCTCAGTACATTTCCAATTATACAATTACAACATTCACTCACTCAATAACTTGATATATGATACAAAATACAAACAATATTATAATGCTATATGGAGCAAGGTAAAACATTTCTACAGAATAGGGACCTGTGACCTGTGACTTGTGGCACGCACCTGTATGATGCGATTCTGTGTGTGCTGTTTGCTGTTATCGTAAAATTGCAGTCAAGCTCATACATTTTATTGTTTCATTTACATAAATGTATTTACGTTTAAATGCATAGTTTATGAGATTGTTTTATGAGTTCTCCTGTCATACAGTCATACTCACACAAGTCACACTGCACACGATAGAGTTCCAACTATTATGTGCATTATTCATATAATATGCTGACAGATGTACTTGTACTTATACATTATTATTACTTTTATATGGTGCATGTACCTATAATTGAGGTATTTATGCATGCTGCCATACTATTATGAATAGGTAATATTATATGTTTAATAGAAATTGCAAGTGCATGCGACCTATGTGTGTAGAGTAGGTTAGGTACGCTTTATAAAAAAGTTAATAGACTAGGGAAGTTTCTATCTATAGTATAATGAAGTATCGTTATCACAAACTTTATGATTTAGCGTGATGCTTAATTATTTATTATCAATTAAAATATTCGGACCTATATCCGGGACGTAATTGTAAAATTAGTCCTATGAATTCGTTTCACAACTGATACATGTAGTAAACAGTAATTGAGAAGGCAACCTCCAGTTGTGATGTAACAATAAACTATAAACCATCCCGGTAGTAATTAATTATTGCGTATAATACACCGTAGCCTCTATTGTAATTACTTCTACGCACTAGAAATACTTCTTAATTATTATTACGTCGTAGTCGTAGTCTCTGGTTTATTACTATATATGTCTATATAGTACAGTTACGGTTAATATGTTCAGATATTAGGTGACTAACATGTCTTAGTATTACAATAACAATAAGAGTGTATATGAACACCAATTATCTGATTTACACCGATAAGATTGGTTTGTACCTTTTATTTTTACAAACGACAACCAACCAAATATTATTTCTATAAATTCATTATAATTAGCATAATATATGTAGTATATAGATGAATCAAATGATATTTTTACATAGTTCCAACGAGTAAATGCAAAATAATTCAGTTCAAAACCGTCCACCCCTTCTCGAAAAGCCTCGAGCGGGACTGGAATTAGGGAAACGACCCCGAGGGCCGCCACGGGGCGAGTTGTTGTAATTAAATTGATTGTAATCTTTGACTGAATCCTTTTGCCCGTTCATGCCGCCGCCGTCCCTCCCGCTATTGAACTTCCCAGGATAACCTAGTCTTGGACCATCCATTCTTGATCCTGGCCGACCTTGAAATTTTCCACGAACGCCTCTTGGTGGCCTCGGTGTATTCCCTCTCGGAGAGTTGTTGTATGGGTGGTAATTGAAACGAGGAGAGACTCGGTGGTCTTGTATATGAGGGCTTGAGTCGTAATTAGAGTTTGACTGACTTTGGTTATTTTGCTGAAGTCGATCATAGGGCGGTGACGCTTGCTGCATATGGTCAAATGGTTGTTGATTTTGCTGGTGTAACTCAAACTGCATTTGATTTTGGTGGTGGAATACTGAAGAATTTTGGTCTTGAGATTGCTGGACAGGAGTGTTATTGACTGGGGCTTGATGGTTATCGAAAAGTGACGAAGAGTTATTTTCAAACATTCCTTGCTGATTTTCAAATACTCCAGAAGGATTACTATTGTCAAAATTCATGTTAGCTGTCGACATGCTGTTCACATTATCAAAGCCGGCTATGGCGTTGTTTGAACTCTCAAATAGTCCACTATTTTCAAAAGAGCGTCCTCCGGAACTATTATTTATGCTTTCAAAAATTCCAGTGGAGCTATTTATGTTGTCAAAAACCCCAGAAGTGTTCGTAAGGTTATCAAAGACGCCGGGCGCATTGTTTACATTATCAAAAATGCCTGGCCCATTGTTTATATTATCAAAGACACCTGGTGCGTTGTTAATATTATCAAAGACTGAAGGACCATTGTTTTCAAAATTTCCAGGATTTTCAAATAATGGGGGCAAAGGCGGTGGTTGGAAATTGTTACTGTCGGAGGGAAGTGGCGGAGGAGGTGGTAAAGGTATTGAACCAACATCATGAGTGTTTAACGGAACGGCAGACTGAAAATTGTCAAATGACGAATACTGATTCCCAGATGCATAGGTTTGAAAAAGTTCTGTCATTGCTGCAGGCCAAGGGTTGTTTACAACTGGAGATATCACTGGAGCCGGCATGACATCTGGAAAATTTTCTGGGGAGGGGGCTGCCGCTGGTGGAGACGGTAGAGGACTGATATCCCTCTCCATTTCGTCGAACGCTTGAATTTTTTCATCAACTTTTTGTTTTGTATTACAAACCCTGTTTGTAAAATTTTTATATGCTGAATTGACAATCTTGGCTTCCCCGCGGACATTTTCATAAAAAACAATTGCTATTTCAGCTGTTTCCACAATTCTTCTCCTCTCTTCGACTTCTGTTTGCAATTTCAATTCTGATGTCCTGCATTGATCGAGAAGCTGACCGATTTCATGAATAACCTCACTGCCATGATTTCGATCCTTAATTGACAATTTTAGCTGTTCTAAATCCATATTGACAAATTGTTTGCTGCGAAATGTAACACCTAGGTGAGATTTTAATCGGTAGGCTAATTTGAATTTTTGAATCAAATCTGACGGTTGGAAAGCGGATACTTTGTCGGCACTTGCTGTGTACGTTTCAGGTTTTTTCTTTTCTTGCTTTTCTTTCGACGAAACATTATTGAGTAATGCTAGAAGATCAGCAACGGCATCTTTTGAATAAACGCTCCTCTCCTCCCAAATTTTAAATATTCTAGCAATTGCCGATGAAACGGACGAAGGTGTTCTGACATGAGGTGTGGCCTTTTGTACTGCAAATGCCCATTGATTAACAACGACCATATCTCCTTTTCTTTTAGCATGCTGAACAACATCATTGGCTAGATAAAACATTGTAAGACGCTTCTCAACTGGGCTCTTCCTAAGAACTCTAAGCCAAGTGTCGATAATGTTAGTAGAATGTTTCTTATTTGCTTGACACCACAGTGATAATCCTTGAACGCTTTCCTGAGTATCACGTAGTCCTTCCAGTCTTTTCTCCAAAAGAACAACATCTATGCCATCAGCCCCGTCCGTTTTTTCTGCTGCTGCTTCACCTGCTTTCAACATCGCAGTTAACAGATTCGAGTGTGTAAATTGCGTTTCTGTAGATAAAGAGGCTGCCTCTGAAGTTCCACGTTTGACAGTTTGCAGAATTGCTCCTGGAAAAAATTAAATAAACTTTAGCTCTCAGACCTAATAATAAACTACAGTCAAACAAACATATTTCTTATTTTGTCACCAGCAATAATTTTTTATCTAAAGGCAATTCTGAATAAAATTACGTTCATCTATAAATATGTTAATTTATTCATATGAATTAAATAGCACATGAAATCACAGAAATATTTACTACGGGTTCGTAACAGCTGGTAGTGTATAAGTCCAATTGGAAGATTCAAGATTTCTGTCGTGCAGATCAATTTGTTATTTTGTTTTAGTTTACAAAACCAAAAATCGGCCAATCAATTTTGAATTGTATCAATTCCAATCGAGTTCGAAAATAATATTACAGTATTATTAATTTTGCTTTTAATTAACTGTTCAATGCAATTAGATCTAAATCTTGATTAGTTCACATTTAAACATTTAATGTTGAATATTATGAATATTGATTTAATTACCTTTAACTCAAATTCGATGTCCCTTACAATTTCAAATACGGAGCAAAACAAAAACACGTTTAACTTGATATTCTACATTAGTAATGTCTGTTAATATTTAACTGTGCTTATTTTATTAATAAAGTGACTTTTCGGGGTCTTTATTTTTACAAATCATAATCTTTAAGAAACGCACAATTTTACAATTTACAAGCAAGTTTATTTTGTGTGCATTATTTGTCCTTTCCCACCGCACAGGCGGCAGCTTTTCCGTACGAATGGTAAATCGTCGTTATCAAGGGTGCAATTAGGCGTAGCGGATGGTCGTATCTCCTTTCCCCATCATCGTACAAAATTAAAATATTTCCACACATTTCCACTCTTCCTCACAAGTTCTTGTGAGTTTGAGTCAGAATATCTATCCCCATCAGATATGTAATGACTCGTGATAAATAAATAAATAAATAAATTTTCAGTTATACTAAGAACAAAATACTCATAAAATGTAAAAAATAAGTAAATCCAAGAAAAAAATTATTTTATCCAAAAAGGCTAAAAATCGTCAAACGTAAAGATCAATTTTCTGGCTACGTGAGTGGAGTTATTATTAATATTGTTATTAGACTCTGTAAATAATTGATAAGAATTACTAAAGTTTATAGTTTAGAATTTTCATTGCTGATTTTTTGTTTTACGCGATAAAATATATATATATATAGGATTAGAAAAACAGGAAGGAAACGATGCAATAATGTCATAATATTATGAACCTATAAACAATAAATATGAACAAGCTTTTTGAAAAAACAATTTGCACTGTACAGTGTACTGTACTCGTGTACAGTACGTAATAATGCGTTGAAATTATTTATAGTTAAACAGTAAAAGTTAAGCCAGGAGCTGATAAAATTAGTACTTGATTAATTGCAATTGAAGAGATTTTACTTTTGTAGATATGCTTATAAGATTTGCTTTAACACAAATGGACACATTTTTATTATTTTATCATTTTATGCCATTTATACAGTTTATAGAATTCTAAAGTTTGTATTCCTAAAGCATTTTTCAAAATGCAGTGTTCTAATTTGGCCAATGGCTAAAAATTGTTATAATGTCTCAAGACGTTATTCCCAAATTTCAAATTGTGAATTTCTATCATTTAATCTATTTTGGCCATTTTGGCCAGGTGGCCAAATTTCTTTGCAGCCGGCTAAAATGGAGCACTGGTAAGATATTGTAATTGTAAGCTAAATATAGACTACAGACAAAAATTACAGACTCTGGCTTTAATTTAACAGTAATCCGTGTAAGATCATTAATATTCTTCGGCAAAAGGATACTCTGGATGAGAATCAAACGATTTGAAGGTGTTTGAAAAAATGAAGGTCCTTCCAGCATTACCTTTATCTAAATTGTTGATTACCTCCATTTCGTCCAGCGATAACTCGAAGTCTAAAATCTAAACATACAATTTTAAATAGGTATCCTCAACATGAAATATAATTTATTGGAGATATTTAAGATACAATGTCTATTTGCCTATACATCAAAATTGTCTCTAATCCGGTCAGCATTTGAACTTTTTGGGATGACAGCTATGTCATTTTGCACTAAATGCCGTAAGAGAATTTGCGCAGTCGATTTGCTATGCCTCTTTGCAATTTTCTCTACCAATGGTTCGTTCATTAAATCTGGCAGGGACAAATTATCTCTGAAAATTGAAAATGAGTTATTAAAGCATATAATATTGATGCGTAATTCAGTTCCGGTGTAGATCAGATCAGTCAGATAAATTATTACTCATTACAAATATCTACCAATTAAAGAATAAATAAAAATGTCTATTCATTATTCATCCCAATTAAGATAACCATCATTTAAAACATACTTCAGTAATTTTCTAGACTCATAGAACGACTTCCTTCCCATTGACCCTATCGGAGCATATGCGCAGAATGCAATGCTGTATTGTCGGCAAAATTCTCTCAATTTCTTTTGTTGAAAATTTGCATTGCACTCCACCTTTCATTAAGAGAAATCATTATCATTATGTTTACTCATGTCGTGTACATAATATTATATTTATCTTGTTGGTACAAATATAAGGAAAGGACAGCAGTGAAAGCGTCATTTAAGTAAGTATACTAATACTATTTGTATGCCCTCCAATAATACAAACCAGTAAGTGCACACAGCAGTTAATTCTACCATTTTTACCAGTTTGTATTGGAAAGCTGAATGTTCGTGAAAACTTGCACACATGCACAATGTCATGCTATTCACCATATCTTTATAATGTACCTACACGAGATGAGTAAACGGTAATAATTGTTATTTAAAGTAGAATACAGCTAAGAAACTAGAGTAATTTTCTCAAATTATGGATGGCTGAAGGATACCATAGGTCATATGATAATATAGGTACTTAAAATGGAGGCATCGGAAAAATCGGACATACCTGAAGGCATGCTGGCTTTATTTCTGTTTCATTTAAAATTCGTTTTATTTGCCGTGCATTAAAATTAGATAAGCCAATTGACCGTATTTTCCCTTTGTCCACCTGTTCTTCTAATGCTTTCCATATCTCTACATGATTAGTGGTAGTATCAAGTTGTATTTCTCCATTAATCATTGGGAACAGGTTCTCGTCTTCACGGTATAAGAATCCAACAGGAGTGTGTATCAAATACAAATCCAGATATTCCAGTTGAAGATTCCTCAGTGATCGATCAACAAATTCTTCAACTCTATAAACGTAAAGGGTATATCTGTTTTATTTATTTTACTTCGCAAATGTTTGTTACCTAATTAAGTGGATGATTTATAGTATATTAATACTAATATGCATTATTGTAAATATGTAGTAGTAATCACATCAAACCTTGATTTATCCATTGCTATCATTGGTAACTGCAATATTATGAAATAAATGTGAGATAGTACTGTAAATCTTGTACGAAACAAGATGAGAATAAAACTAATTCATTAGCAGAATCTTCTTGTACAAGTCACTTTCCCAGTTTTTACCGATTGATACAATCAAACGAAAACTTTAAAGCTGCTGTCGGTAACTGTACCGTCTTCAGGTTCAACCGGTAATTGCAAAATCTTTTATATTTTTCTAATTTCTAGTTTTTGAGAATGTTTTATCGTAATCGGGGAAAAATTAGACAAGGATTCAATGGTTTGAGTTCTGACAATGCCCATATGAACCACTCGTCATGAATCGTTAAAACCCATGTACGTACATGTGCTGTGAGTATGCATGTCGGCTCAGGTTAAAATGATATCGCTTAGTTGATAGATGGAAATAACTTATTTAAAATATATAGAAATGTATATGAGTGAAAAAATATGATACAAATTCGCTTTCAAATAAAAAATAGATACCTTTGTGACAATAAATAGCTCTTCTCGCAATACTTTTTCAGAATCTAACCATCTTTTCAGCACATTTCCAATAGCCTGTTCATTTCCGTAGTTATAGGCAGTATCAAAATGACGGTATCCGGCTTGTAGTGCTACATCCACTGCAATTTCGGTTTCTCCTGGTTTTCCTTGCCAAGATCCTATTGTCATAAAATAAATTTTTCACTTATGGTCACAGAAGAAATAGTCATTTCAAAAAGTAATGAAAATATATTTTAATACCTAAACCAATAATAGGCATTTTGTATCCATTAAATAACTCGATGCTTTTTACAGGCATTTTGAAATTCCACGGCTGCACGGTATTGTCTGATAATCTTATGGAAGAGAAATACAATAACTGAATCTACAATATCTGTTTTTCTTACATATGTCGAACAAAATAAGTAATGGCTGCAGAAGGCTTTTTGGAAAGTGTAAAGAATGTAGCATAATATGATATGCCAATAAGCAGGATTTTAGAATATTAGACAGACGCCATGCATATGCCGCCCTGCCAATAAGGAAGTAAAAAAATTGGTCATTACAGACAGAGACTAAGTATATAGACATTACCTTGTGAAAGATTTCAATTTTCTGGCGATACTTACAAGGACCCCTATGTTGTTTGAGTATTATCAATTTTTAAACCCAAAAAAATTATTCAATATTGATTGATTATGATTTATAATCATTTAATAAGATTATTTTTTCCGTAAGAAACTATAATTTATTATTTTAAAGTGAAAGTAAAATATTAGTATGAAAATCTTTTTTATTTGCTGTAGTCTATTCTTTTATGGACATAGATAATTTTATGTTCCTCCAAATGTGAAAGTATTTAGGACCAGAACTAATTCTAATGGCAAACTGTTTCCTCAAGTATGTATCTTATGGGCTGAATTGCTGAAAGCCGATGATAGAAGAGTTTTGACATTGATAGCAAAAGTGGATTAACTAAGTAGTAAACACGTACTTCCCTGAAGTATAAATAAACACAGCATACATTTTAACAATTTGTATTTGGAGATTCAACAAAAAGCTCGGACCGGTCGGAACCGTTTTAAAAAATTTCCTAATCTCGTTTCATGCTGGCCAAAAAATAACAGAAAAAATTGCTAAGATTATGGAGTTCATCACAAAAGTATTAAACAAAATTGCATGACCCAGATGGGAAATACTCCGTCGAAAAAAAGACAATTTTTTGAGTGTCTCAAGTAGTGTAATAATTTATGATGTATGGTATATTCACAGAATTAGACTACTATAGTGTATTTCAAAGTTTTTAACATGTAAATTACATCGGGCTAATTTTTTTAAGTTCATAAATATTCAAAAATAATGTTCGTTTTTGACTATTTCTAGAATTTATTCGATTCTGAAACTCTAAAAAATGTGCATAATAGTAAACGAATTCAAAACAGACAGTTCACTATCTACAGAAGTTTCGTTTTTTTAAAATCGTTTACAAATGTGAAATCATTGAAAACCATTGTTTTTTCAATCAAAACCGAACCGAAATATCCGTCTTTTGAAATGAGACGGTCCGACCTTTAGAAGATGATAGACGAGCAAATAGTAATTTATTATTTATATGAGTACACAAGCTCGTACCTTATGTGGCGAATTTTGCAATTGCTTTCCTTCCATTTTTTCCTATAATATTATAAGCTTACTATATTTACGTTATTATATTCATCGATTTTTTTAATTCACATAATTTGGCTGACGGCTCTGGCTTGAATACCAGCAGATTGTTATATTCTCATAGATAAACATAGCAGACCCTGACAGGTTGGTATACTTTGTCAAATAGGCATGACACTACTGGAACCATAAGTGTGGTCTATGTACTTGAAGTAACATTGAGCATATAATTTTTTATACAATTGTCAACTTTCGAGCATTTTATTTTTGGTGAATACTATATAGTATCATGTAAATTGTAACCTGTATTATATACTTGCACATATTATATTCGATTGCAATTTGACCAGTTGACATAATAAGTAACAATATTATCATTACATATTCATGGATCTACTAAAATCCTTTCTGAAAGCTGATGAATTAAAACTTAATATGTGACAGGTTAATTTTTTATCTTAGGTATATATACTTCGTCATTTGCCCTTTTTGCTATTTTTCCTATATGTACTACTTATATTCACATAACATACTGGACTGGAAAGGTAGAACTTAAAAATTTACCAAATATGCAGGCCGGCATGACTTTAAAATGATCAAGACGAGCAGAAATGCAAAACTATGGAAAACAATTAAAAATTTCAAAAATTGAACTTTGCTCCTGAATGTTTACCAAATCCTAAGAAAGCATTAAAAGCTTTAAAAATGTACTTTTGCCATTGTTTGTCTTAACTTAAATCATCAAATAATATGACTTTAATCTTTAATTGAAAAAAATTAGGCTTCTTAGGTCATGAAACGTTGAAATATCTGACTATAACAATAAATATACGATTTATTTACTTCCTTTCAGGTCTCTGCATGATTACACAGTTTATTGGCAGTTGGTACTGTATCCCTCAGTTTATAGTTTATACTTACGTTAAGTAAATTACTTCTTCGAACTACATACTTACGAATGTCCTAGCTTCAGATTAATAAAGGTACACAATAAAATCAATTATATGAGCAATTTTTGTATGACAGATACTGGAGAACTTTATAAATGAACTGGAGGAATTCGCAGAAATAATTTTGGGTGTGTTGACGTTGATTGAATGAAAGAAGCGAACATTACATGTATGGTCAGACAATTTTAATACACGATAATTTATATTCATGGTCATTCATTAAAAATATCTCCATTATAACAACTAGCAACGTCATCGAAACATTTGGTACTTTTATTAATGACTTTTAAATATTTATTTATAAGGAAAACCCTTTTCCGAACAGGGCGATTCTTGACTACTTTTAGTCAGTAAAGCTGTCTTGAATCATTTGGGTGACTTGTTGCTTATGAACTTGCCCAACACCAACAGCTGGGGTGGCCAAAGGTCCGCGTCCCACATAACGTAGCTGTCGATAAAAATTTCATAGAAGTTACATCCGCATAATAGGTTGACATTTGCTAATTAAAGTATTTATATTTCGTGTAGATAAGTATGATCAATGATTGCCTACCTTTAGACCAATAAAACTTTCAAATCGTGGTTTAATGAATGTCCAAGCTCCCATATTTTGATGTTCTTCTTGACTCCAAATAAATGCTACAGTACAAAAATGGGATTTTTTTTACATTATAATCAATGATTGCCTACCTTTAGACCAATAAAACTTTCAAATCGTGGTTTAATGAATGTCCAAGCTCCCATATTTTGATGTTCTTCTTGACTCCAAATAAATGCTACAGTACAAAAATGTGATTTTTACATACGCAGACACTAACAGAATATTATACGTTAAGATTCTACATAATATAAATTGTAATTTCTTAGGATCTTACATTTAACGTTTTTATATTTAGCTAATTCTTCCTGTATATCTTTTGCTGGAAACGGGCACAGTGACTCGATTCTGATTATGGCAACATCATTCCTTTTGAGTTCATCTCTCTTCTCAGCTAAAGTGTAAAAATGCCGTCCGCTAACAAAAATTATTTTTCTGACATCTGAAGGGTTGACAGTAGGATCACCTTAAAATGGGGCATAAATGTTTTTAAAATCGTGTTATATATTGTTTGATTTTAATCCAATGTGGATATGTGCGAATGAAATTCTAACTGTAAATAGTTACCTAAAATTGGTTTGAAAGAAGTGCCAGGTTCCAAATCTTCCAACTGAGATGTGGCTGCTGATAAGCGCAATAAAACTTTCGGAGCAACCACCACCAAAGGTTTTCTGAATGATCTAAGCATCTGAAATGAAAAATTATTAGTACTGCAAGGTTTCATTTTAATACATTATAGACATTTTTATTGGACTGACTTGTCTCCGAAGCAGATGAAAGTATTGGGCTGGAGTTGTAGGATTGACAACATCAAAGTTGTTGTAATCCCCATCAACCTTCCCATTCTCATTGGAGTCAGTAATTTGTAAGAATCGTTCTATTCTACAGGAAGAGTGTTCAGGACCAGCCCCGTCCATTCCATGAGGCAAAAGCATAACCAATCCACTCTGAAGCATCCATTTGGCTTTGTATTTCAAAAATCTTATGAGAAACTTATAAAACGTAAATAGACAATTTTGTAGATGAAACTTTTCAGTTTATATCTTACTTTCTCCTGATGCGATCATCGTGTCGATAACAATTTGAGCTCCATTGAAAAAGTCCCCGAACTGGGCTTCCCAAATCACCAAATTATTTGGATTGTCAATGCTAAAACCATATTCAAAAGCTAAGACAGCCTCTTCAGACAAAGTACTGTTGGCCACTTCCAGAAATTGTTCTTGATTTTCAGTGAG
>JABASH010004792.1:0-13310 GCA_019776445.1 Tomocerus maximus | reverse complement strand
AACCTTTGACCTTTACGAAAAAAGTAAAAATCCAGTTTGGCAGGTATTGAACCCAGCGAAAATGTGTCGTAACTATAACGTGCATAATTGTTAGATGGGTGGACAGGAACACAACACAATGCACATGGCACACTAGAGGCACAATGCACACATGCTACAAGCAAAAATCCCTTCTAATGAAAAACCCGAGTGTTTGTGTTTTGTGTTGCAATTGTTTGGCAATCTATATTATAATATAAAAGTGTTCTCTGTACTATAATGATATGATCCTAATTTTCTGTGATTGGAGAACAGACCTCTTATTTCTTAGTCAGAACATCGTAATATAAAATTTCATAATATAAAAGCGTTCTCTGTACTATCATGATCCTAATTTTCTGTGACGGGGTAACAGACCTCTTATTCCTGAGTCAGACATCGAGAGATGGACTCATCTTTGAACAGTAGTCATTTGCTCATATTTATTGATAAGTATTCTACCGTGGTCACACTGACGTCAAGATATTTGCTTTATATTTGCTGCTAAGATAAGAACGCTTTATTGTGCTTTTTGAACTAACATTCATTACACAACATTTAGAAAGATTATAACAGAGTTTCAATACTAACTAACTATATAGGCAATTAAATCGTATTTAAATACAACTTTTGAACAAATAGTCCAACTTTATAATTCAACTTTCTGAACAAATAGTCCAACTTTATAATTCAACTTTCGAACAAATAGTCCAACTTTATAATTCAACTTTCGAACAAATAATTGAACTTTTAAAAAAAGTAATCCAATCTTTTAGGATTAAATTAAACTTATAAAAGTTAAATTGAACCTTTGCGGATTAAATTAAACTTACAAAAGTTAAATTGAACCTTTGCGGATTAAATTAAACTTACAAAAGTTATATTGAACCTTTGCGGATTAAATTGAACTTTTGACGATTAAATTGAACTTAAAAAAGATAAAAATTTTAAACAACGTTTAGCCGTTATTAGATTTATACATTACATGGGGAGTAATTTTGATTCAGCCCAACCCTTACAAAACAACCAAATGTCTAGCGAAGCATACCCAACAGATGCACTAGCCAAAGTAATGTGATCAATTCCCAACAGGAATCCTACTAAACCAAAACGTAACATTTACGACACTCTTAACACTATGATCATTGCTATACTGTTATGTTGATGTATGCATGTACGTAGGTATGTAAATAACCAAATTTTAAATATCATAACAAATGATGTTACACATTTATTTAATTTTTCCATCATAAACAATTGCTTTCAAAATACTCACTAGTCCATTTTACTACCGGACTTGGGTCCTGTGACCGCCTAGTTGAATATAATTGACCATAAATGTAGATTGTTTTAAATTGTTTAACGGCTCATAGTGGCTGGAAGAAGTAACAGGCATAGGCTACTCTAATATTAAATTGGTGATTGGGAATATTGGGATAGTTATACTAGAGGTAAAGTATTTTTGGAGAAGTAAATATTTAGTTCATTGCATTAGGGATTCCTTACATAGAATTTAATTGCACATCGTAATGTATTTCATAAATTAAAGGCTGCTCAAAAGTCTTCCACAATAATATCCGTTAAAATATAGAAGACATGATGACTACGTAACGATTATTGAGTTAATGTCGCATTCATTTCGTATTGTAGCATCCTTCGCCCTAATGCAAAGTTTTATAGAGCAGCCTACTTCAGAGAATGTATATAACTATAACAGGCAGTAAGAATACTGTACGATCTATAAATTGGTGATAAAACATTGACACAACCTTGCGATGTGAGTGTGGACACGAACTGACTCCTTACTCTGTAGTTTAGTGGAAGAATAATCATACACATGATATCAAGGTAAGTAAAATGACGTAGCAACATGGTTTGTCGAACAAAGTATGCTTATAGTTGGCTCCAGAATTCACTCAAAACCACCTTTGGGGAAATCGAAGGGCATCTCTTTTGGTTAGGTTACCCTTTCTATCAAAGTGGGCTGCGAGAGTGTCATCTATATAGTAATTGTCAAGCAAATTCTACAATTCTCTTTCAAAATTTTACTAGGGCCTGTCGGATTCATCAACACTCTAAAAATCACTCAATCGCCAGAGCCACCTCAGCACGTGACAGCGCCATGGCCATGGCTTATTGGGCAGCCCTCAGTGTTCGATGGCCAGCCGGCTAAAATGGCCAGGATTAAATGGCTAGCTGGCTGGTTAAATACCGTTGTTAGCCCAATAGATAAAAAATAATATTTATCATGTATTGAATTTATCGATATTAGCCAATGGTGTGAAAAAATAAATCATTTTCAATATCGAATTGGCTTAATATGTCTATTTATGTAGATACTACATTTCATGTCATTATTTGGATTGCTATCCATTGACTGGTGGCTAGGTAGAAGGGTAGTTGTTCGAATATATCTGTACAAGCAATATTATACTTATTATTAAAAGGAAATACTAATTATGAGATGATAAATGTTGACTTATATTATGATGATGCTTAAATTATTACTTTGTACTTCCCATGCATTAATTCGTACTCTCGCTCTGATATAATTATAATCAAGTCATATTGGATTTGATGTACATGTATACCATTAAGATTTATTCATTTAACTGAAAATATTGTTCGTCATTTTATTTTGGGACTGGTGGTTTTTTCGGTTTCTGTAAAAATAACTTTATCTTTAATAGCTTTGGTACCAGGGAGCAGAAAACCCACTCCTTTTTTATCAAAAAGCAAAAAAGTAAACCGTTTTAATCAAAGCAGTCCTTTTTTGCTTTTTTTCCTTTTTTATACAGCTAAATAGATACTATTTCTCCCTATACAGTCAACTATAACATATCAATTAATGTGTTTATATGCCTAAATCAATTGTATTTCATACAAACTTTCCAAATCTATTAATTATTCTACTCAAATATCAATTTTAATACTTTAAGATAAGAAATTTTGTACTGTAAAAAAGGAAAAAGAAAAAGAGGACTACGTACTTTTTGAAATTTTTACTCCTACCTTTTTTACTAAAAAAGGTGGAAGTCACAAAAGGTCCTTTATAGTTCCTTGTGAAGACATTCCCAGCAATGGTGAATATGGAAAAGTTCATGAGTTCTGCTACTACATCCTTAATTCACTAACTTGAAAGGAATATCATACATTATAATATTTAGGTAGCTACTAATCATCTGGATACGCATTTATGTCCCTAGGCATTTAAGACGAATGTTCACGTGTACAGTGCCTACTTATGTCCATGTTGTGCTTCAAAAACATCGAAAGTCATTTGTTAGAATGTAAAAAACAAATGTTCGAATACCGAATACCAAATAATAAAGTGTAAAAACAAATGTTCGAATACCGAATGCAAATTAATAGAATGCAAAAACCAAATGTTCGAATATCGAATGCAAAATGTTAAAATTATTATTTACAGTCATAGTAATTTAATTTAGTCATCACTAATTTATAGTACGTGTATCAATTAGTCATAGTAATCATTTATTTAGTAGTTCATGTCCATTGCGATGAAAGACTTAGAAAGGTCCATGTTAGCAAAAATGAAATAAGTAGCATATGTAAATAATGTACAAATATAGGTACACAAATCAAATTGGCTTGTTTCCAACATCAAAACTGCAACAATGAAAATTGAAATTATTGTTGACCAGAAATATGTAAAAAATATCACTTACCCAGATATATGTCAGAAAAAGGAGGAAACGGCTGTAGAATAGACGAATTGTCATAGGTCATCCACTTTAAATTCCTGTTACTTTACCTCTACACTGTCGGCTACCTTTACATGGTAGTCGATGAATTCAATGTTGAATGCAGTGCTTAGGTAAAGTAACAGGGATTTAAAGTGGGGATCTATGACAGCTCGTCTATTGTTGCACTTGCAGATTTCCATCAACTATATAAATCGTGGTACAAACATTCAACATGTTAATCTTCTTAGAAATACTCGCAGGTGGTACTAAAAATGTGATGAGAATGTTGAAGGGCAAGGCAAAGTATTATTATTAAGTACTTCAGGATTTCAATTAGTTAGGGGCTGATGAGAATGTGTCGAACAGCCTTCAAGACGTCAACAGTTATGTAATTTTTACAAATATTGCGCAAGTTGTTTACGATTACCTACCTTATATTACAGCATTATATAATTATCAAATCTCATCAGTCGAGTCTCACGTATAATATAAATACGTAACATCTACCATGCATGATGGGAAAATGCTACTAATCGTTTAGTGTTGTAGAAAACAGATCCATAAAGGAACTTCACGTGAGAGATAATATTGCTGAATTCAAGGCCACAGAATAGAATATTTAGTTGGCTACGACAGGGTAGAGCATATAATAAATTGTGTCAATAATGTATTCATTGCATCCAGGGTTTTAATTCAGTCTGCTAAAATGAGCAAAAATGGAATTATTATTTTATGCAGGCTTTCGTATTTTAATTGCATAGTTAAAATGTTTTGTGTAAAGAATGCAGTAAGGTCTTGACTCAAATTTCAATATTGGGAATTTCCTGAACCATTTAATCCATCCAAATGGCCAATAAGCAAAAAAGTTAGATAAAATCAAACACTCACATTATTTTAAATCATTTAAATCTCATCAAGCAAATCGGATAGCAGGAAATAAAGGAAAGGTGTACTGTCGGAAGACCAAGCGATCCATGTAGATACAAATAGGAAGGTTCATGGAAAAATTTATTTCGACTCTCCTGACCCTGACACCTTCTGATAATTCAAGGGCTACGAATACTACATTAGCGCCAGTGGCCAGTGAAGCATATGGTTCCAAGTAATTTTCTGAAACTTGCATTAACATAAATTGATTTTACAGTTGATTTAATTAAAAACTCAACTAATAATTTAATAATTTATTTGCAAAATGCATATAAAGCGTTTATATAATTTAAATAAAACTTTGGATCAATTAAATCAATATAAAAATTAATTACATATATGGTAGTTTCCAGAGGAGTAGGTATTGATTACTCAAGGCATGAAAAACCCAGGGTTTTTGGTGGGTGTTTGGGTTTTTCAACTAAAACTAATTAAAATTAATTACAATTTGTATATTAAAGGTGTAAAAACTAATTAATTATTAATTAACATGATTGATTCTTAATTCAAACATGAAATCCATGCAATAATCTGCATAGACGCTCAGAGATTAGTGTATCCTTGGGTGTTCAAATTGCCCCCCAAAACCCCAAAACCCGGGTTTTTGCTAATTTTGCTACCCAAAAACTCAACCCAATAACCCAAAAAACCCGGGTTTTCATGCCCTGTGATTACTGAATTATCTAAACTCACTACCTTGGAGCATTTGAGTTGCAGTTCCCAACCCGATGTAAGTAAAGCAACTTTTATAGCGACAGTATATAAGTATAATATTATTTGTGGCAAAGTTTTGTAATAGTCTGTCAGTTATATTTAATATAATTTTCAAGTACTGGCACAAACATGGCTTTCTCTGGAAAACGTGTTTTGATTACCGGTGGAGCTGGAGGTACATTTTTTTATATAATATTATTTTAAATATTTAAATAATAATTTATATTAAGAAATATTTGCATTTACAAGTGAAAGTATTGATTGATTAAAGTATAAAATGTGAAGAAAGCTTCATGCTATTTACGATAAGTTGTCTATGTCAGTGCCAGTGCATGCAGCGCCAAGATCTAGATCTATGAAATACGACTGCTTAAATGCATTGACATTCTGACTGACATGTACCTACGTGATTACGCGAATGTCAAAAGATACGTGTTCCAGCCAATATATATATCTTGGTAGTGTATAAATTGACAGCTAGTTTATACAACAAACTTTTTGTATTTAATTCAACTTAAGAGGTTTTATGGGTTTCTGTACATCATCTTAAGTATATAGATTTTGAGGTGCATGTATAATTTGACAACAAGCTTAAAAATGTTATTTGGAGATAAGTAGTTACTAAATTTATTTTTAGCACAAGTTTTTATGTTTCAATGCTGAAATCCATACATGACTACCTAATGACTTTACTTAAAATCTACATCTGGAAATTAGATAATGTAAACTAGGCCACCAACCAGCATTGTGACTCAGTTTTGAATCCAGCTAGCATTGAATGAATACGCGCTTGCGCATTTTGAGAAGTTTCTTAAATGCTTAATGTAAATGATATTACATATTACATTACTACGATGCATAACCTGCAATCAAAAATTCTGTCAAATCGGTTGTACAGTGATCGTTTTTAAACCTGCATGAGTAAATACATTGCAATTATTTAGGATTAGGTTTGGCGTCGGCAAAAAAGTTTCATGATGCGGGAGCTTCTGTGATACTTTTGGACAAGAATGAAAATTTGTTACAGGAAGCTAAAAAGCAGTTTTCAAATAATGTGACAACTATTGCTGTGGATTTACTGGATTGGGATGCGACTAAAAAGGTCGTGGCAAATATTGGCCATGTGGACCATTTGGTTAACAACGCAGGAGTAGTCGAAGTAGTATCCTTTCTTGACCTCTCAAAAGAAAATATTGATTTGTAAGATATATATTTACTATTTGCTCATATTTTATATTGTATTTATAATTGTACTTAGATACCTACCTTACTAGGGTTAACAATGGTATATTATTGCAAATTCGTTAACAATGCTAGTGTATTATATTTATATGAATAGGCATCGCTTGCAATAATGCAATTAAAAAATATTTAGCAATTGACTTGTGTGTTATAACAAAATGTGTGAAGGGGTAAATAATTTTTGTTTGCAATTATTTCAAAGCATTTTCGGTATCAACTTTAAAGCAATTGTCAATGTAAGTCAAATTGTGGCCAGGGGAATGATAGAAAAGGGAAACGGGGGAACCATCGTCAACATCAGCTCTACAGTAAGTTAATACATTGACTTAAATATGTGTATAGCTAATTATAATATTATATTGTAAGTAAATTACTATACGACAGTAATAATTTAATGCTACATTTCAGATTAATCTGGCGCCTGACATTCACTTTTATAATTTACATTGTTATGAATGTTGGTGTGTTTTATAGGTTTTGCTATTACCATTGACAATTACCCAAAAAATACTTTTATAACATTTTTATTTTATTTTATTACCTGTAATATATGTAGGCCGGAAAACGCGCAGTGATGAACGTTGGTATGTATTGCTGCACAAAGGCGGCAGTGATAATGCTGACGAAATCAATGGCTATTGAACTGGCAGAACACAATATCCGAGTGAATTGCGTTTGTCCAACTTGGATGGTCACTTCCCTCACTCAAGACATGATTCAAAGTGATCCGGAGGCATTCAAAGCATCTCTGAGCCGGCAGGCCATCAAAAGAGCTGCAGAGCCAGCGGAAGTGGCAGATTCAGTCATATTCCTTTCAGGTCAAGGATCCACGATGATCACCGGGGAATCTATTGACGTCGATGGAGGATTACACGCCCAGTAGATAAAAATGACGTTATTAATCACCATGAGTACGCTATGTATAATATGATAATTACATGTGCATTTTCAATTGTTTACTTCCAATTAATTAGCTTGGTATTTGTGTAGCATGATACACATGAACATATTATACTAAATTCATGTACTAAAATGTAAGGTATTGCTTAGGCATCATAAATAACTTCAACCGTAATTATTTATCTACAATCTATTGAATCACTCCCTCGTTGGCATACGCTTTTTGGCATAAATTTTATGAAAAAAGGATTTTTTGGCATACTCTTTTTGGCATAATATATTGGCATAAAATTTAATGAAAATTGAAATTAGTCACAAAACGAGTTAATTGTATTATTGTTAAAAACATTCTAGCTAAAGTACTCTCAGTACGGTGCTGTTACAAATGCCAAAGCGTATAAGTATCGGACTTGTAATGCAAAAAAATCGCCATTTTGGTATCGTATTTGATGTCCTTCTTCCTGAACTTTCCGTAATATGTTTTTCCGCCAACTCGTGCCATTGCCAATCTATTACATCATTACAGTATCTATGTATTATGTAATTATAATTATGCATATATTGTGAAAGAGGTGGCGATGTAGTGCTCTCAGACGATAGATGCTACGGGATACTTAGAAGAAGGGTGACATATGACAGTTGCCCGTATGACCATGACCAATAAACCCGAAGACAACAACCGAATTCGACTTTTAGACTTTATTCGCAGACGCAGCTCCGCTGCTCTGCTCAAAGACTCTGACTCGACTCCCGAATGTGACTAACTCTAATTCCAGACTGAATCCCTCTGACTAACTTAAACAGCCCTTATGTCGGCTCTCGCTCACACACTCACAATACACATACAGTCAGACTACGACTACACTACACTACATAATACAGACACATTACAACTTAGGTAGGTACTACATTTTATATTATGGATGTGTGGCAGCACAACATAACAAACCCCGCTGACAAAAATCTAATTACAACGTAATTATACTATAATATGCATAACACAACAATTTCTTAGAAAAGATTTGCTATACCAAACTAAAATATAAGTAAGTCATATCAATTAAATTGTGACACCAATTTTAATTAGGTACTATTTATTAACAGTTATGATTAACAAATGAAAACTAGCATTTTAATCTCTACCAATTAAGCTCAATCCTAGATATTACCTAAAATATCGACAAGACACGAAGCTGCATTTAATAATAGATTTAGTAAAATGATCCATGAAGTGTGTTCTGGTTTTCATGTATTAAATACATAGAAATTATTCTGTACCTACTTTATACTTCAATGCGGTATAGAAAGAAAATCGGCATTTTCACCAATCATCGCTTTGAATTTTGTCGCAAAATGAAAGGTAGCACAGTTATTAAACCTATTCCCGCAAAATGTTAGAAACAATTTGTTTTACAATAAGTTACACTTTCAATAATATAATAGTTTGATTTTTTTCTAGGAAAATAAATTTCTAAGAATGAAAATATTTTTTACAAGTAGTACTTATGAGAATAATTGGTTTTCAATTATTAATAACATTTTTCCTAGTCTATACTATACCTCGTCCCGACTACAAACCGTTACGTGGGATACGTACGTAACTCTTTGCTATTTTTTTCCTGAAAATATGCTTTTTTCTAGGCATATTTCTAGGCATTTTGGTTCTAGCGTTAATGACTTTCATTGTGGGACTACAGCACTGGCATATATATTACTGTTTGTGTTTGCTCCACTTAGATTATTTTACTTAATCATTAATTAATAATTTTTTCAATATAAACTGATGTAGTGCATATATCCGACAACTAAAGTACCTACCCAAGCGACATTAAAAATAGTATTTTGTGTTATAAAGTACCTGTTCAGGCAATACGTATCTCGGAGTCATGACGTATCGGAAAGTAGGGAGGCCAAGAATAAATGTAGAAAGGGAAAATGAAAATTATTCTTCAATGTTATCAAAGTCAAAAGTAATTATGTCTAGTTTATGTAGAATATAATGACATTGCTTTGTGAGTGAAAGCGAGAGAAAGTCCTCTTCCAGACCCATGAGGCCTAATCCATGCAATGTCTAGTATTGTGCTGTCTCGTAGTGTGTGTAACAGTATTGTAATGTTAGTGAAAGTATTGTGAAAGGTTTGAGACAGTTTATTTATTATAAGGCTTACGTTTGTCTAGACGGAACTAATTACCGTCTGGAGAGAGTAGGAAGCGTCTTGGCCAATTAGAAAGTAACAATCGATTACCGTCGGGAATCGTCCAGAAAACACAACGTAACGGAATGTATGTGTGTGGCGAAAGATTTAAGAGAGAGGGTATGGGCTAATGTAATGTAACTCGTGTGAAGAGAATGGTGCAATAATTTGCCGTTATAAACACTCTCTTCACACAGTGTCCTCAGTACCAAAAGTCAACTCAGCCACTCAACTACTCTTTGCTTTCTCTAAATATTTTCTCTTTCTACTTGATACCAGGACAGAGCCAATTCAATTGTACTTCATATTTTTGAGAGATTGTATCCAGCGAACAAAAAAGGACCTTTTTTTGTAAAAAAGGTAGCAGTAGAAATTTTAAAAAAGGAGACCTTTTTTGCTGTTTGCATTTTTACACACAAAATTTCACTCTATTGGGGCACGCTGATACCTATTTAGGTGTATGAAAAAGCAAAAAGGTAAAAAAGCAAAAAAGGAGTCTTTTTTTTCTTTTTGATAAAAAAGGAGTTACTTTTTTGTTCCCTGATTGTATCGAATATCACGTCTACACGCAAACCCTCGTTTAGGAAGAGGTTTCACCTTTTTAACACAATGAAACAAAATAAATTGTTAAAGATTTGAATACCGGTTGGCAAAGTAGAACACAATACTATTGTAAAATGTCAACTCAGTTATTCAATTTTTCTTTGCTTTCTCGAAACACTTTCTCTCTCCATTTACATCAGTAAACGAAAGAATCTTGAATTGTCATATTGAAATTAAAGCAAAATACCATTTGGCCACGCCCATTCAAAGGTCATCGCGAATTTTTCATAGAATATCAAAAACTTAGAGCAAGGTGAAAGTCGGTTTCTCCACAGCATGGGGAAAATTGAGCACTGCACTGATACCTTGTGGATTATTATTTTTGACTTAAATAATTGTATAATTTATGTGAAATTGTGCTTCAGTTGAAATAAAACCATAAAATTTGGCTTTCAATATTAAACCGTCTAACTACAGAATACAACCACTTTCAATAACATCAACTTTCACTCTAGGCTTAGACTTTAAAGTGTTTACAGTCGGTTCTGGTTATAGTACAGCGATATAAATTGAAGTTTCGGCTAAATCATTAGAAGAATTCATTTATAGTACCGGAATTCAAGTTCTCCAAAATACATATATGTAGATACAATGAAGTCTCTTCCCAAATTTTCGTGCCATTTGATAAGATCATTATAATTGTTTCTGCCGGGGCACACAATTATGTCCTTGTAACTTACTAGAGTGATTTACATATTGTACTGGTGATTCTACCTATTTTGAGTGTTTTGGGTACTCAAGTAATTGCATCTTTGTTGTATAATTTGGCGAAAACCCTCAGTGATATTTCATCTGCATTTTGAAATTGCAAACGAAATATCAGCAAAAATGACATAAAAATTTATAAGTCTTGTTAACCAAATAAATATTAAAGTCGGGTGTTTCTATACGGTCGATATAAATTTACTATTGTAAGGGTCGTTCGTGTCATTGTTGTTGAAACTGCAAGTTTGATTATTATTGGTGCAAGAAAATATTGCAACAGTTTTGTAAAAACACAGCATTTCCACCAACTCAGTTGCTCATCATGATACAAATACTCTAATACTATTTTGAAAGATCATGTTCCAAGTTGATGTCGGTCGATATGCTATTCGTACTTAGATTCTATATTGCCAGGACAAGAGGATAACTTTCGTACTTATACCTGGAGTGCGGAGATAGTAGGCAGCAGGGGGAAATAGGTAAAAACATATCGGGCTAGTATTGAAACCAATGCCTCTGCTAAATATCACATATTATAGGATTATTCTACTAAACTACCGAGTAAGGATTCGAATGTCCACGTCCACACCGCAAAGTTGTGTCAATGTTTTATTAGTAACCAAAAAGTGTACAGTATTCTTACTGCTTCTTATACAATGATCATTACATGAAAGATATATTCCCTGTCACACATACTCTAACTAACCTTAGTTTTACATTCTCTAAAGTAGGTGACTCTATATAAAACTTTGGATTAGGGAAGAATCATACAATCCGAAATGAATACTCAGTAATCATTACCTAGTCATCATGTTCTATATCTTAACGGATATTACCGTGGAAGACTTCTGTGTAGATTTTTATTTATGAAATACATTACGATGTGCGACTAAATTATGTATATGGAATCCCTAATACAGTGAGCACTGAATATTTGCTTCTCAAAAATACTCCCCATGGATCTATAAACATCCCAATCACCAATACATTAGAGTAGCCTATGCATGTTGCTTCTTCCAGCCACTAAGAAGCAATAAACAATTTAAACAATTCACATTTATGGTCGATTATATTCAACGGCCTTATACATAGACACGACTCAGTACGTGACACATTGGTCACGGGAATTATTTTTAAGACAAACGTAAGGTAGCTTTGGGATTAGCAACTAAAAAGTCAGTACCTAATGAGCTCATAAGGCGTTACTTACTTATGAACCTCACTTTGAAAATGTAATATGTATTTTACGGTCCATATAAGAGTAACTTGATTCTCAATTCTCGTTCTCGATGCTTAATAATTGGGGGTTTAGCGAATATAAAATCATCCGTCAATCAAACATGTATTATTCATGTTCAACAATCTATAAAAGCATGATTAAGCGTATGAACAATTTTTATTGTTTGTAAGTAACTGATAATAATATACAGTATGTATCACAGATCTGTATACATGTAGAAAGTAAGTACCCATTCATAAAGTCAGTATATCCATGGTATGGACAACATTTATATTGATTATAAAGTAACAAACTTATTTACTCTCATACATTTATTATAACTACAAAACTTTCGCGATTACAAATTTTATTATTCTTCATAATCTGAAAATAAACACTGGATACTGACTTCCCATCGACTACCAATATTATATTTGATACTCTATACTATGAATACTGACTTTCCGAATGGATATTACTTTCTGCATGTACAGATCTACATACTGTACATACTGTGTATTATACATACTGTAGTTATGATGAAAGGCAAGAAAATACATAAATACCGTTTACCGAATAAATTTCTTCAAGGTTCGATAGACGGACGTGTGTCAATCTGCCGCAATCCGATAACGTGGGACAGACTAACCTAAACTAAAACAATCCTATCTATATAAAACTGTACTCAGTGTGGCAGATCCTACCATCACCCGATAGACAGACATTTGAAACAGAATAACCAATTTCTGTCATTTATCTAGCTGTAAGCTGACAAAGTGTCATTGCTTTTATAAAATATTTCGTTTTATTTCGTTTCGATTTAGGAATTGACTTTTCTTAAATCTGTTATTTCAATTAAGACTTCAGAGTTAGCTCAAGCTCACAGCTCCATACAACTGTATATAGATCAATCACTCAATTTATTTCGATTATATACCACAAGGTACGTAAAATGTCATAGCGATTGGGTTCGCCTAAGAAGGTATGCTTATAGTCGGCTCCAGAATTCACTCAAAACCACGATTGGGGAAGTCGAAGTGCATCTCCTTGGCTACCCTTTCTGTCCATGATATGATCCCC
>JABASH010004791.1:0-13311 GCA_019776445.1 Tomocerus maximus | reverse complement strand
AGCAGACGACATACGTAAGAGATAAACGTAAAGACTACCATGTGTATGCAGAGCATGGATATTGTAGTATCTATATTAAAAAAGTACTACTTTAGTACTACTTTAGTATTAGTAGAAAAAGAATAAAAATTGTTTAATATGTTTCAGCAATATAAATGCAGTATGGAAATAGAGATTGAATTTGCATCTTGCAAACACAGTCGAGCGTAGAGCAGGAGAAGTAAAGTTAGCATAACATGCATGTGCGTTAAAATTGACTTGGGTTGTGAGATAGTTGTGCATAGTTTTGTTTGGGTTAAGAGGAAACACTGAAGAGCGTACAGAAGTCATCGGGTAGTAGGAAAAGAAGAACAGAGCACAACGAGTCTTAGGACTTCAGCCAAAAATCAAGACATGTTGAGTCTTTTTTGCTATGGTAGATAGAATATAGTATTATAAAATGGTGCAACATTATCGCATAGGTAGTAAGGAGAAGTACATAATATTCTGTAGAAGATGAGCATTATAGATATTTCACTTAGCTGAAGATTATAGATAAGCTTGACTCACAGTCATACATACAAAATGCAGAGTTCATGTTAGCAGGAGAAGCCAAAAAGTCTTAGTGTCTTAAATAGTATCTGTCTGAGCATTAGAAATTTGACGTTCCAGTGTTCAGTACCATTTCGCTTGAGTAGTACGTACCGTGAATCTTATAGCTACAAAA
Organism: Tomocerus maximus; assembly: GCA_019776445.1. Taxonomy (NCBI): domain Eukaryota; kingdom Metazoa; phylum Arthropoda; class Collembola; order Entomobryomorpha; family Tomoceridae; genus Tomocerus; species Tomocerus maximus. The sequence continues at coordinate 12,605 of JABASH010004791.1, read as the reverse complement.
TCTAAGAATCAGAGTAGTAAAATATTTATACTAACGGAGAGCAAACGAGGGTCACACCAAAGCACATAATATTACAAAGCTACTAAATCTTAAATCGTGAGCAGTGAACCAAGTATAGAGCAATTTGAATCTAGCTGATTCTATTGCTTTCCCTAAGACATCATACTTCGACCGTCTTATTTTACTACTGTATTTGTACACGCATCTCAAATCTGAAGACGTGTACTTTAAAGGTAAAGATATCTCTACCATAAAACAACGAAGCGCAACGAGCAAACAAATCGAATGAATTCCGTTTATTCTCCTCTGCATAAAATACAAGTATAAATAACTTTGCAAATATATTCATACTGCAATATAGTACACATACGTACTGATCTGTAATCTTCGTCAGAACTGAACTCTCAAGTTTTATCAAACTAAAGCATAAAGTAACGGAAAAGAGTACTCTCGGATTAACTGAAATTCTGTTCTGCATATAAACTTATATACTGTATTCTCGTACACGTATAAACTCAATTTGAATTTAACGTTTTTTTCATAGATAGAAGTTCTGGAACTGGAAACCGTACGTTTATACATACACACTATATCTAATACAGTTCAACATTACATTCACTAGTACATAACACTCCAGAGTTTTCGGTTTCACTTGATTTTGCCTACTCGGAATACTAAGGACCCGACTTAAGACGCCTTGACTCAAGTGGAGAAACCTCGGAAGAAAAAATTATTATTATTGCTGTCTGCCCTTCCTTACAATCACTTCGCATTGCTTTCGCCTTGAATTTCCGTTTCTCTACTATGCAATGTATTTCAAGTCGACTCAAGGAACCATTTTTCTTCTCTAAGTAAAGTAGGTACCACACTCACTTATACTACCACTTACTCAGAGTCCTTATACTTATAGTTTCCTGTCGTAGTTACCCGGTTTGGCTTTCTTCTATGTACTTCAATGTTAATGCTCAATGGCCACTTTCTTTTTGTTCTTTCCCGTATCTGCACTTTTGCTCCTTTCATTCCGTCATGAATTTTCTTCGTCGGTTTGGGTGCTTCGGTTCGTTCCATTTTATTGTTCTGCCGAATAGCAAATAGAAATGGAAATCGCAAAAGCCAATTTCAAAATCGGCACCATTTTCTACTATATTTGCCAATATTCTTTCCGTCTATCGTCTCGACAAGGTAACAAATGGCTACAAATTCAATTTTGACATCCTTAGCCTTTTAGCAAAATGAAATATATTACCTTTCTCCCATTGTGTAGAAATGGAAACAGTAATGCACTACCTATTGTACACGTACGCCTGACTATACATACAGTGCAATGTCGTGGTATCTGCAAAATGGGATAAGTGGTGGTACGGAGCTAGAAATGTATATTAGTCCTGATTAGACATTGTTATTATCAACTGGCCGAAATAGCTGACAGAGCCTAGAATATCTACGGAATGCTGTGCTCACCAGATTAAAGCATTGTTCATCCTACCAGGAGCCTGAGTCGGGATAATAGAACTTTATTGAATGAGTTGGATGATGAATGCGTATGTGTCTGTGCTCTGGAGATAGCTGAATCTTTGTTCTTTGATCTGCATGGAGCGGAAATATTTTTCATTAAATTGCAGCACTACATACTTTAGCTATTGCACGTTATTGTGGTGTAATAATAACGGTGAGCTTTTCAGCACTCGATTCAACACATTGCCAAGTTACACTAATTACACGTCGCATCCTGCCTAACAATCAGTCAGTTATACTGTAAGACACGTATACATGTAGTAGTAGTAAGTAGTATACACACACGCTGCCATCAAAGTGTGCTTGCAAAACTGAAATAGTTCTTCCAACAGCTGTTTATCCTGCTTACTCATCTCCTTTACTTAACCCGGGACTAGTTTACCGTTCTAAATGGGGATATATTTATACTACATAGGGATTTGCAGTATACTTGGATGTATGCTTAGATATATTATACCTTAGAGAATTTATATTAGCTTGAATATAGAATGTAAAGTGTTGCAGACTCGTCTGTCTCAATGTGAGAAAGAGAGATTGAATGGAATTTGACATCAGAAGATATAAAAAGAAAATAGTGCAGAATTAGACAGGGTATACATTGACCTGTAAGTTAATGTATTGTGCAGTTTACGTTGGAATGGGTGTGGGTGACAACAAGTATAATAGAGATGTAGCCCGTGATGCACTTATTGTCGGAACTGCGTGCATTTCCATTCTGCCGAGAAAAATATGCAGTACTAAACAAACGATGTGTAGGCATGCTTGCTAAATTATATGTACATAAATAGTACATGCATAGCTATTTACGTGATACGACTGCAGTGCAAACAAAACAAAACGTAAACGTAAGTAATGTAGAGAAGAAAAGAGATAGCAGAGGGTAGAACAAACAAGCATTATAGTAATAGCAGTTTCAATGACATTGGAAATCCCCCAAGCTATTAGGTTTGGGTTACAATGAGATAGATATAAATAACCGGGTTGTACTGGCTGTATCCGAGTGGAAAAGTTTGACGTAATTTATAATTGGAAAGAGGGAGAAGAGCGACGAGTTTCAATTTGTACTCCTAACTTTATGACTTTCTCTATCTACGTGGCTGACCCACATATGTAGGGTTGGTGGGTCTACAATAAGGATGTAAGGATGATGTCGTCCTCAGTTGATGTGTGTTTTCATTCACTGACTGAAAGATATTAGTATTGGCTGTATGTATTTATGCCCATTTTATTACGTCAGATCACACCAATTTCAACATTCTCGGTGAATTACACTCTTCCCATTACAACTATCGAATAGAATTGAATTATACTCGTCCCATTACTACCCAATAGAATTTTCTCGCTCTGCACTCCGTTTTCTCTCTGTCTCATTCACCATGCATTACGCTACGTTGTACAGTTATATTAGGAACATATTTCAAAGCAATGAACCTATTATTATTGCTTGGCGATTCCTCCCATTCAATTGCATTCGATCCGATATACTTTAGCCTTCTTACTATACACTGTACTTTAATATATCCGTATTGTGAAAGGGAAGTATAGCTATGCATGTAATTATTTGAAGAGTGAGAATTTACTTAGAATGCTTGCGACTAAACCGACGGCTTAAATGAAATGAAGCTGGAAGGAGGCCGAGAAAGAGAGAAGGAATTATATAAAGAGCTAGGAAGCTCGTAGTGTTTTGTATTTCGTCGAGTGAAATGAAGGAGTGTTGAGTTGAGTAGACGGGTATTTGTGTTTCAGCTATTCCTGTCCTGTCTCAGTACATTTTATAGTCGTAGGCGGGCTTGAGGTCAGACCAGGCCATAGCATACCTTTTTGCTCTAGTTTTTTGAGAAACTTCTCCCTAAGGAATCGATCGCTTCTGAATGTACAAGTTTGAACTCCCTAAATTTTGGCATTTTGGCACGGCATGTCACATTTACGTGATGTATGACTTGTCTTGCCCTTTTCTTATACTCAACGTATGTTCTCTTCCCCTGACTGATGCGATAAAGTATAATGCACGTATCACAATCTACAGATACATACTTATTTTAAGCAGAATAAAGAACGGACACTATCGGCTATCGAGACTTTAGGAGGTCATGTCTATGTTACTACGTATTCCATACTATTATGTGCGGCCTTGCTTCATCATACTGTAATTCACACATAAGCAGAATTCGCTTCACTTCAGACTTCAACCCCTACGTCTCCACTCCAGGCAGGCTCTCTCTCTGAATGGAGAAAAAACAGGCCAAAGGCTGGAACTAAAAGAACGCACATTTCATAACCGTCACTCAGATACTCCTCACATTACGTAACACCTCATGCTCAAAATTCTCTTGGGGGAAATCTATTCACCGAGGAATGCAATTTAATATTTACTAGATCCGAGATCAAGCCTTCTGCTACTCCTATTGCTATTTTTAATCTATACCTTGTACTAAAAGTCATGCCTAAATTTTTGTTTTCTTTATCAGTCTATCTTTGGAACTGTATATCAAAGCTTGTGCAAAAACTATTGATTAGCAAACTGACTGGAGAAAAATTCACCAAAATATTTATACAAGAAAATACTTCAAAAATTCCAAAACCCTTGCCTAAGGATGATTTTGTGGCTAATTCTTTCATTTTTAGTCAAGGTCAAGAATACTTGAAAAGTTCAAAAAAATCATTTTGCATACCTTCATAAATATTCCAATGCTAATAATGAGGAAAATATTCATATAATATTTTGATAAGCTCGAACATAGTCTCTCTGTAGTTACATTATGCATTAGAATTTGTGATGCAATGGTGCAATTTATCCTATGGGTTCCATTCCAGATTCCAGAGACTCCATTCCATACATTGCCTTGATTTCTGATGATCAATATAACAGTCTTCGGAAACATTTTTCGGATGAATGATGAGGAAACGAAGGTATCGAGTCTGCTAAATCTTAAATTCATAGGGGCTTACTTTCACTTGATAGGATTCCTACGACGAAGAGATATGCTTCAGCACAAAGAAAATGTTGTGTTATTTGTGAGCAAGATTCAATATAATTATGCTCAATATAATACACATCTCATAGTGCACTACTTTTGGCACAATGTTATTTTGCTGAAGGGTATTTTTTCGGTGGTATATAACATTTCTCCTGTGAAAGGAATAAATGCCTAAAAACTCAGCGGGAGCATTAAGGTAATGGTGGTAATGTGATATTCAACTTAACTAAAAAATTCTAAGACCGAATGAAGAGTTTCTCTGTGTTGGTAAAACTTTTTTCCTATTTTAGTTGATTATACAAAGCAAACAAAAGCCATTTCACATTTCTTTGACTGAACAAAAAAATAGTTTCGAGTGTCTGTAGTCCGCTGGGCTTGACAGTTATTGTACTGGTATACTGCTTTGGCCTATATTACTATATGCACGATTATTATGCAAAAGTGTTTTTTGTTATATCTGCACAAGTTAGATTTGTACATCCAGTTGCAAGTAATAATATTATCTGTCTGTGCAGTATCCCTATATGTAGGTAGTTGTGAATTTAAAAAAGTTTTCCATACATTATGCAGTAAATGACACGTTGTGATTTTAATGAGTATAGCTGCATTAAAAACTGTTAACAACGTTACCAAGATCCTGACCATGACATAAAGAGTGAATATTATGTACTACTGCTTTTAATTTTAGACTAAATTATTGGCCTAATAAAATTCTTAGGGAAAACCTGAAGGGCTATCCTGTTTGTACCACCATTGATAGCTTTGCTGGGTGCATGTACGCTCAGCATGGGATTGATTATACAATATGCAGCAGCTGGTGAAATCAATTTGATGGAGTAGCAAGCTGATATTTTATTGATGCAGTAATGTGCATTTTGCAATTGCAAATCATTTTCTGGTAGTGAAATGAGAGTATTATCATGGCCAAGCATAATAGATTATGAAATGTTTTTGTGTGATGTTCGTTGCTTTAGATTGAAATCGCTTTTGTCGTCGTGAAGACGTTATGACATTTATAGACATTAATGAATTTCTATGGGATAACAATTCCTCGGTACTTAAATTAATACAGTTGCTGCAAGACACATACACAGTCACTTGGACATGACAGAAACGTGCCATTCCTTGATAAACAGATACTAATAGCTTTTGGCTCCATGCTTTCTGTAATAGAATGAGTATAAGTATATAAGAATTGCATTGTCATAAATAAGTTATTGCTTGTCATGTCAAGTGCATGAAAACGATGAGATTAAGTATGAATGCAGTAAGCAGTATGCCCATTAAAAGCGGACAGTTTATCCCGGACTGTTTAGAAAATTATCGTAATGGTAATTTTTACAATGTAAAGCGAAATATAGAAGTTGCCAAAATGTTTATCAGTAGTATTAATAATTTTATCTAAATTGTACTGTAGGTTACGCGGCTTGCTGAAATTCAAAATTACAGTAACCTTCAAAGATTGTGTTTAAAATTAAATACGAACCATGTATTGTATTGTGTGTAATATTATATGATACAAAATGGTTGCACTTTGAAATGGGAGTTTACTTGAGAATATGTAAAGAAAATGAAAGAATGATAGGGAGATAATGTAGAAGAATTGACAATGTGGGTAAATTGTCCTCTCGAACAAGATTCCTTATGGATGTAGCTTTAGTCAGGATGTCAGTTGAAAGGGATTTATTTATTAAGTGGGCATGACGAATTGTATTAACTAAATGATATATGTCTAGCTTATGTAATGCTTTGTATCCAAGTACAAGATGGCAAATATTATAATAGTTGATTAAGTTAGCTAAGTTGTTATTGCTAAAAAGGCCTTTCTAAGTAATTGTATCTAGATAGAGAGTATTTACTGCTTGGATTCGTCTAAATGCATAGCCTTAAAGCACTTAGCGTCCAAGGAATCGATACAGAGAGAAGAAAAGATTTATCGTGATGAAATTCTATTATCTCCTAGGTAGAGATAGAATGTAGTCACCACAGTTCTGAATTGGATCAAAGATATCCCATACAAATCAAGGTTGATTGCATTATATGTACATACCTTGTATCGAGAAAGATGGGTAGCTTCATTTCAGTGGAACGAAAAAGTGCATGAGTTGCAAAAGACTACAGAGTCTTGTTTCAGATTTTCCTCGGAGTCAACTTGCAAAACGAAAAAAGTTTTTTTGTTACACAAGTGACCTCGCTGGGGATTTGGCTATGTCTCTATCGACTCTTATCTTTTCCAATCTTAGTATACATTAAGCTGTCCTACCTTTCCCATCAACTGTATCTGTCCCATTAAAAGCCATGAGAATTATAAAATTATTGAACTGGCGCATCCCATCCCATCTCCATTCTACGTTTCTGTAGGGCATACATTCTGTAGAAAGGGAGATGTCTATTACTCCAAATGTACGATTTACTTTTATCTCCAAATTCTTCAGAAAGACTTTTGTACTGGTTGAAATAGACTCAATCCGAATTCTACTAGAACTTACGTGAAGCATAAGAATGTATGAGGCGAAGTGAAGCAATAAGTAAATACAAAGAGGAAGGAAGATTCAATTGATTTTTTTGATTTCCACATTGATACTTTGTACATGGGTAATACAAGGATTGCAATTTAGCGGTATATGTCAACGTACTCTCTTTCACAAAACGAAGTGCTTTTGTAAGACTACTTTTCGAATAGGATGATAAAGCAATAGCTAACATTACTAACTGGAGAGAGAGGACTTAGTATTTCAACGTTCATTTGTATTCTTTTGTCACAAAATACCTACTTATATACAAATAAGAGAAGACTACAAAAGAATGTCTCTATGTAATCCCCAATCAGTGATTTTGGAAAGAGTTACTGTTGCTACAAGAAAGTAATACGTAAGTAAATAAACCGTCAGTGTTTAGTAGTAATATGTTCGTTTGTGATGCGACTATAGGAATCCTCTTTGTTTACATGTGTTCAAGCAATCTCTCAGATCAGATGAGATGTGCAGTGCAGTACAAAAGAATTGTTGGTTACGCTCAAGTAATTTTTCATCTGTGCTTTCTAGCTTCGTTTTCGTAGGCATACGTATTGCTTTGTTATTTACTCGTTAGAAGTTCCATTGTATAGTGTGATTCTTTCCGGAGACGATTTTCTGCTCCGAGACTTTCACTGACGATGAATGTTCATTTAATGTGCGGAGTGTCTCTCGTCGTCCTAAATACCTACTAATGGTAGATGTAGCTATGTGAATTATTTCTAAGGTGGGCGTGGATTATGAAGTTTCTGTACCTGTGTAGTTTCTAGAACATTGTCATGCATAAAAGATTCATGACCCTTCAGCGGTGAAAATGAAGCAGGTAGCTAGAATACACGTGTAAAATGAAATAAACAAGCTATCGTTACATACACAACCTGGTTATAAAATGGTGTCTTACTAAGAAATGTAAGTCAGCCTTAGTTTCTGTAGGAAAACAAACTTTTACTAAATCAATAAATATATCATAGGCTAAAGGCTATAATGCTTTTATGTGCTAACTTACTGGTATCTTGCAATGTTTAATAATATATAAGTACTTATTATATAACTACTGCGAGTGAGCTCTTTAGGTCACATTAAATAGTTAAATAGATTATTATAACTGTGATCACGCTACTCAACTCGTAACTTAGTGCTCATTTATTTTGCTATCACAGTTCTTGCACAGTTTTTCGTGCCTTTCTATTTGACAGGTTGGATTTAGTAATATGAATCCACTCACCCGATTGAATTGTAACTGCACTCTATTTCTATAGAGTCCTCAGTGATTGAAATTAAAGAGAAAAAATCCTGAAGCTCAAAGCAATTCTGGCTTTATTTAATGTTTCTTTGCACACTTGGGCTATAATGTAGTATAAGTGTCTCACCATAAGTATTCGCATGTGTAAGTTGATACACGGTATGCTTACTACATACTGTTCTTTTATGTTTTTGTGCCGAGCAGATTTGTCTCTTGCTTTTAGATTGTGGTATGTGCTTATTGTGGAAAGCGTGCGACAGACAGCTCGACTTTCTGTTCATTCTTGAGACTTTTCTGGAATTCTTTAATATCCGTTGGACACGCCATTTAGCTTGTCTCTCCTCTTGACTCTGTCATTTTATTACTATATATTAAATACTCTGTCTGTATTGTATTGAGGCTACCAAGTCTTATATATACATGATTCCTGATCTTATACCCTTCAGAAAGAAATGCGGTTCACTAAGGTATACTTTCACAACTAGAGACTTGCACATCATGGTACTACCTACAAGTCTGCAAGCTACGCATATTATCATTGCTATAATAAAAAGTACAACTTAAGAAAACTGCACACTTCTCTTAGATAAATTTTGTATTTTCATATTTGCAACACTTTGATATCGCCATCTGCATCACAGTCACAGCTTACTACATTAACAGGGCAGACTCAAATAAGTTTATGTAATTATCCCGGGGCACATGACACACCGCGATGCTTAAGTAAAAGAAACATACAGTATCAGTAATTTTAGATTTTCTTCTAGACAAGATAAACTGACAATTTTATTGTTCTCAATTTTCTACAAGGCCAATAAACACTTGTATTGATACCTATACACATTGAGAACTTACGTGGAGCTTATAATAAAATTACTAAATTAAATAGATACTGAATTAGGAAATTAGGAATTCTTCCCCTGTAATGTTGGTGTCATTCCTTTTAGGAATGATTCCCCTATAAGAGTCAGCAACTGACTAGATAGGTTTAATCAGTAGAATTATGATTAATTTAGTATTTTTTTGCACATTACTGTATGGATCTGCAGCAGTAGCTCTAAGTGCGTAAAACTGTTTACAAAAACAATTTTATTTAATTATACGTTCAATACATAGCTTTATCTTTTTATTAGTTTACAAAGATTTTATTTTGATTGTGTCAATATCATAGAGATGTAATCCACCCACACTTAATTGTATTTCTTATTTTTGAAGACCTTGAAACTTTAGAAGTAAAGCATGTCTTCAGAAAGAATTATGGTTCATACTTTATGCCAAGTTTTTACTTTTGGAAGACGAAACTTTTCTCATTGAAAATTCTTGGATTGGAAAAGTTTTCGCAAACTGAGCTTTAAGGTGCCTCCTTTCCATTCAATCTAGGTTCATTAGCCTAAACGAACTTGAATTCTTTTGTGTATGTTTTTCTATAAAATATACTTTATGGCAAACCTAAATGAGCTTCGCTCTTCCTGAGTTGTGGACGTTGTGGTTGTAATGTTATAATTATGAGTTACTATATCCAAAAGTAAACTAAAGACAGAAGATTAGTTATAAGTATAGGATCTGCAAGTTTATTCGATATGCTTTTACGAGGGGACATTTCTGAACTTTCTTTAAACAACTCCAAGCTTATCGAACGACAGTGTGTCAGCCTAAACACTCTGGGCGAGAAAACTAAAGAAGCTATATACTATTTGAACAACGACAACCAACTCGGAGACTGTATTTAAATTTATTTGGAAATTTCTGTCTTATTATGTCTGTCTACCTCGGTTTACGGTTGAAAGTTTTTGTATTACAGATTTGGTTAACTATTCCATTGGTATTTGGTTAGAATTATATAAGTCTCATCTTGTGGGCTCCACTTAGTTTCAATAAAGTCAGCAACTCAGCATGGATAATATACGACGTGCTTTCTATCTGTATTTTCTTGACACGTACTATGGCATAGTCTTTCTTCAAGTGTCTTTTATATTTATTGCCCCACACATGTCATTCTCAGTGAAGTCCACATCCAGGACTCCGCTAATGTCGCCAACGAATAAAATAAGAATGTATTTCTTGCAATCAGTTCTTGTGTAGTTTTGTGTATTCGTTTCGACTCCACTTTGAAAACCTGTAACTTGTTTAATAAACCGAATTCACTTAATAAGTTTAGATTCCAAGCTTGCCGACGTTAGTTATGGCTATCTGATGAAATCCATAAAGTTACTTACTAGTATGTTATTAAAATAATTAGTACCTACAAACATTTCACAATTTCTAGACGTTTATCATTCTAGAACTGTCATTTTTGCCAAGGGAAGACATAAAAATGCGATATGATATATATAATCATGTCCGCACGACTATAATTTACCAATTTTAATCAGTTATTGTAATGTAAGTAGCAATAATATTATTGTTTGCAAAATTCGTCCATGTGCCATGAACATGCATTCTGAAACCTAAAGGTACCCAAAGCTATGCATGCAGAATATAGTTTTTTATTAATCATTATTGATAATGATAAATCTATGGATGCATTTGTGCAAAACTTGGGGACATTTATTGGTGCTTCATTTTCAAGATTCCTCCTGCAATATTCTTGAGAAACTCCCTGTTTTTGTTAAGCTAGCGAATGTTACTGCAGTTTGGATGTAAAAATAAATTGCAACGCAACCTAAATTCAAAAGTTAGTTTGGTCCAATTCTAATATTTCTTCGTAAACGCATTTGACAATGACCCGTGTTGAAATAGGTCAGACTTCATAGACAGAAAAAAGTAAAGTACTCAGTGGGAAAGGAGCTTTCCACTCCACAGATACTAGCATAGCATATACTATCGTAGATGTGAAACTCTGATAAATGAATCGTAACACATCCAAGATTTGGAAGTATGTAGTAGTTAGATATATTATATTTTATCTTGTCCCTGTCCCTATGACACATTATAGAGGATTAGATCTTTGCAATATGTATATTTTTGTTCAGTCTGTTCATTGTGCTTGTTACTACACTCTATAGGATGACTGTAGGTAATAAATTTGCAGCTGTGGCATTATAATTCTAATAATATTATAAGTATGTTGACGCTATATGGGGAAAGGGAAGAAAAGTCGGTTCAGTGCACAATATGTGTAATACATACTAAATACAATCACATACTTGGGGAATAAGTAATAAATTACGATTCGCTTTCAACTACATAGATGCCATATATTCGTGTGACTTTTAAACTTTCTTCCTAGTCGAGCCCATAAGGATCTTATAAATGGCTTGATATCAGTCGCACTCAACCAGAGCCATTTATTCCAAGAGCCACTTCATGTAATAATCTGTACAAGTCTTATACTGTTGCTATATAATCGATCAGGTCAGGCATATGGGACTTGCCTTGTGGTACTCGCTATTGTCCAGTTTTATACGGAATCTCATGTGTCTAATGTAATAATATCCTCAATCTAAGTGTCCTAGTACTGGGAACACATGGTATTTGAATATTGATCTGAAGATCTAGCGAAGGAAGAAATGTGTATATCCATTTTATTTCTGTCAATTCAATCACTTAACCTCAGTTTTCAGGACTGGCACTTAATAGCAATTAGGTACTTTTTGAGTTAAGGAAAGGGCAAGTCAGGAGTTGGCACTTATTTGTATGGATAAATGTATGGTGACATGTATTTAGTTTTAAATGACAACAAATGGGGAAAAAAGGAAAGGGTACCACTCACCCGTCAATGAAAACTGACAAATAACAATATTGTGGAATTGAAACTTATCGTCTGATGGTTATTATTCCGTTGAGAGCCCTTTTCTCATATGAAATACGGATCCTGTAAAGACTTTGATCTCCACTAAGCTCCCATATGACGGTATGTGGCTCCCAATGGTAATCTTCGATATTGATATCCACAATCTAAGATAGCAATAACATATTTGAATTGGAGATTTGTCATTATCTGGGGAATTGGCACTTAGACTTACATGTATCCTTGTATGGTACGGTGGTACGTGTTCATAGAAAATAAACGATTTTCAATTCGATCTGTTTGTATACTAGTGGCTAGCTGTTTTCCTGGAAGATCATTTTTCTCAATTCCTTCTCGGCTTTATTTAGATTGTCTTGTGGCTAGTATAAATAAACCATGTACAAATGGATGTAAAAAAGTTGCGGAAATACAGATTAGAGACACGAAAGTATTCGTAAAATTATGATAGTATTCGTAAAACTACGAAAAAACTATGGAAGTATTCGTAAAACTACGAAAGTATTCGTAAAACTACGAAAAAACTACGAAAGTATTCGTAAAACTACGAAAAAATTACGAAAGTATTTGTAAAACTACTAAAAAACTAGGAAAGTATTCGTAAAACT
>JABASH010004790.1:0-13314 GCA_019776445.1 Tomocerus maximus | reverse complement strand
AAATAATAATAATTGCAAGGTATCTTTTAAGCAGGTATAAGTCTGGTATGGGTATTTTAACTATTTTAGACGAGTCATTTTGAATGGTAATGTAAATAAAAATGTAAGTTTTAAAGTATAATTTATTCTGTTTTTGATTTGTTTGGCATAAATATGGCGTATTTCGTTCCGTATATTTAATCGAGGCTCTTTCCTCCTCCTTTATTAGAAGCATATAGCTTGAATTAATTGCTTGATTCATAAAATAACACAAAACAATATTAACTCTTTTACCAGTGTTATTGAGCATGGATTAATACTAACAATTAACACACGTTTTCGCAATATTTTAATTTTTTCAAGCTTTATAATTTCTTCATTGATTTTAACATTTTAAAATTTTAAGAACCCTGCTGAGGGGAACGTGATACATCTTTGGTAACACATTTTACACAAGCTTTGGTAAAGCCATATGTACATAGAGTCAAATCCTGGATCCTTTTCAGCTTTTTACTTTCTTGGGAAATTCATTTCATTTTCAAATTATTGGTAATAATTCCGTTGTAATTGCCATAAAAGTTTGACAATTTTGGCAAATTATTTATTCAATCATTCAATTCAATCATACATGCATACACACCTACCTACACTATACTACACGTACACCTACAGGTACAGAGGCCCTACATACACGGCAACACTACCAAATGCAAATGCACAGTAGTGCAGTAGTGAAGTGAGTGAAGTCCATGTGAATGTACTCATTGAAATTTGGCGGCATTTAAAGTCAAAGATCCCCATCGTCATCGACGTGTCACTCTCAGTCATTCTCTAATTTCGGTTTTCATCTGTCGTGCGTCCGAGTCTTCTGCTGAGGTGTTGGTGGCATAAAATCGAAACGTTTTTTGGGGTAGAGGTTGAAATTATTGTGATTTTTGTGTACTTATGTTTTATGACTCAAAAATGGTAGCATAAAAACAACCATTATTAGATTAAGTAGATACATGTCACGTTAATGACGTTGAGGGTACATTATTTATTCACCATTATATGTTAACATTCAACGATTCAACAACCCAATTTCAACATAGTTCGCGAAACAAAATTTCGCAATTTGTTGTTTGTAGATAGGTTGTCCCTCCGAAAATAGATGATAAGGGGTAACGAATGTTGGAGGACCTCTAGAAAAAGATTTTTCTAATTTAAAATCCAATTTACACTTAAAATACTATTATTAGTGGCGGTGTATCGAGAAAGTAGAAGGGACACACTTAAAAAGTCTTCTTTTATTCAGTTGGTCACATTGGATCTTGGATCACATGTCTGGCAGACATTGTCATACTGTGACGGAACTAGAGTAACTAATGAAAAATATTAGTGATCACAAATAATTAATTAGTACATAGCAAATTGTACGTTGCGTAAAAATATGGTAAGTCGTATTCTGTTGCTGTTTACACAAAATGTCAATTGCATCATTCGAATCGAATCATACTACCAGCATTATTACATCATTAGATTTCAAAAATGGTGTTTACAGAATTTGAATTTTTAATTTCCTTTGCAGGTTTTAATAGCAGCAGCTGTATGTACCAAAGGCGGAAAGAGTGAGTTACAATAAAATTACATTACAAATTACACTATTATTATTTCCCTGTTTATCTAGAAAGATGTTGACATTTATATCGATTCAAATGACAGTTACAAATTATAATGTACCTTTTTTTAGCCCTTCTTTCTCGTCAGTTTGTGGAAATGACAAAATCCAGAATAGAGGGTTTGTTGGCAGCCTTTCCAAAGCTTATTCCAGCTGGAAAGCAGCATACATTTGTGGAAACGGACTCTGTTCGATATGTATATCAACCAATGGAAAAATTATATATGGTTTTAATTACCACAAAAGCTTCTAATATTCTCGAAGATCTGGAGACCCTAAGACTTTTTGCTAAAGTGGTAAGCTAAATCATAATTGTACAAGCTAAAATGGTTTTCATCACACAGATGTACATTTGTACAGTGTGTAATATTAATATTAGGTACATTGCGTCTCGTAATTTTATGGTTGTTAATATTTGATATTTTAGGTCCCAGAATATTGCCGCAATCTAGAAGAGTCAGATATCAGTGACAACGCTTTTAACCTGATATTTGCTTTCGATGAGATAGTGGCTTTAGGTTATAGAGAAAATGTCAATTTAGCTCAAATTCGAACCTTTGTTGAAATGGATTCACACGAAGAAAAAGTATACCAAGCTGTGCGTCAGGTATGTTTCCCAATTTTACTGTATATTAATTTCCAGATTGTTGCAGATTTCGCAGCCTGCAGTTTGTTCATTCATATAATTTTTACATGATGAATATTTATAGAGCCAAGAAAGAGAGGCGAAGCAAAAAATGAGAGAGAAGGCAAAAGAACTACAGCGTCAAAAGATTGAACTCAGTAAACGAGGAGTTAAAGGTGGATCTTCTTCATATTCCATGTCATCAAGTAATTTTAATAGCAACAGTGGCCCGACTGTTGTGTCAGATTCTACAATTCAGCCCCCATCAGAACCCTCAAGATCCTTTAACATGTAATGGGTTGTTTTATTTTAATCATTATGATATTTACTGTAATAAATTAGGAATAGTGCAATATTACATCACAATATGTTAATATCTGTAGAAAATCGTCCGGACCAAGCAAAGCTCTTAAACTAGGAAGCAAGTCCCGAGATGTGGAGAGTTTTGTTGATCAACTTAAGTCGGAAGGCGAGAAAGTCGTTTCATTGTCGCAAACTGCCAATAGCATCAATAACAAGATCACATCACAATCTCCTCAGCAAGCGGCCAACACAGAAAAGTAAACGCCTGCTTTAAATGACTTATGTACACTTTTAGCTATGAGTACAGACACAGACAGTATAATATGATAATTAATTTATTACTTGAACAATTAAGAATATTAAAGAAAGTAGGTCATGCCTCGGACCCTGAAAAAATGTTGTGGTGCTTGGTATCATGGCAGGTGTCAAGGCAGAAACGTGTCCGGTGGGCATAAAACATTGTGTATTGTGTTAGGCCGGGGACTCTATGTGGCCCGAACCCAGGATACCCGGATAATGATAATTCTCAGGGTCCATCATGCATTTTTAAGTTATAGCATAGTAAAAGTTTTTTTTTAAAACAATGTACTAGTGTTCACCTAAAAGTGGAAGAGTCAATAACCTTGACGGCCGGAAGAGACGGTGGTTTACAAAATATGGAAATTCATGGAACAGTGACACTTCGTGTGCAAGATGAGTCTTCCAGTATGATAAGGATTCAGTTTGACAATGAAGATGCACGGGGAATACAATTGCAGGTTAAACACTTTCTGGCTTAAAATTTTCTAAACATTGAGTAAAAATGGTAATTATTGCAATTTTTACATTTTGTAGACTCATCCAAATGTCGACAAGGACTTGTTCCGGAACAAGTACCAAATTGGTTTAAAAAATCCTCAGAAACCGTTTCCGGTTAGTACTGATGTAGGTGTTTTAAAGTGGCGCTACCAAACTAATGACGAATCCCAAATTCCACTTACAAGTAAGGCCGTTTTGAATTTATGGATATATTTTGATGTAAATTAACGCTAAATAATTACAAACTTTTTTAAAATTCCAGTCAACTGTTGGCCATCTGAGAACGCAAGTGGTGGCTGTGACGTTAATATTGAATATGAGCTGCAAAATGAGGACATGGAATTACTGGATGTCGTTATTTCCATTCCAACTCCGTAAGTAGTTTCTGCCTCTGCCTTTCTACTGCTACGCTACCTAATTTTAGTAGATCGTCCTCTTCATGGATATAAATAAACATACATCTTAGACTGCATGACTGCATACCTTGATCTCAGTCTCAGTTCTAACAATCTAACTTGCTAACAAGATGATATTATTGAATTTCATAGGCCAGGATGTGGCAGTCCAGTTGTGGCTGATTGTGAAGGTGACTACATTTACGAAGGAAGACGAAATACCCTCTTATGGCAGTTGCCTGTGGTAGACTCAGCAAATAAGACAGGATCAATGGAGTTTTCCGTCCCAGGTGGCCACGCGTCTCAGTTCTTTCCTGTACAAGTGTCCTTCCATGCTAATCAGGCTTTTGCACGATTAACAGTAAGTTATTTCATCATTTCACAAAAATTTGTCTATAAGTGGGTTTATTTTAATAATCTTGCGGGATGATGCATCATAGAAAGGAAAGTATTATTGACAACAGAATGTAGTTAATGTTCATAAATGAAACTAAATAAATGTAAACAACTTTTTTGGATTTTTAAAACGGATTTGATAAATATTTCCAGTTGTCTCCAGATATAAAAATTTAAAAAAAACTTTACATTGCTAAGTCCCTATTCGTTTTATGGTGTAATAATCGGAAGACTAGAATGAAAAACACGTATTTTTGAATTTTTTCAGGTAACCGACGTGAAATTAGTTGACAGTGGCTCATCAGTGAAACACTCTGTTGAAACAATTTTTCTTACTAAAACCTATGAAATCGTCTAATGTTAAAGAATAATTTGTTTTCTGTTTAAAAGTAAATGTGAACTTGAACTGAAGTGGTTCTTATTGGCCGTGAATCAGCGACCTAAAAACTAGTTGTAAAATAACCTATAATATTATGCGCACTCTGTAACATCTAGGAGATTTATTCGTTAATCTGAAACTCTTGATGTTTTTCTTCATTCTTTCAGTTTTATTAAAGTATAAAAAAATTTTGTAGTAAAAGTATGCTTACAAATAAGGAAATTGTCAGGGAACAAAATTAGTGCTGTTTAGTTGATTGTGAGTTGAATTCCTTTTTTCAATGGTTGGCTGAGGCAATGTACAATTTGTTTGAGTATCAATGTAGAGTGAAAGAAGTAAATACATAATATGTGCAAAGAAAAATATCGATTCGTCGACTGTTATTAGCTAAATAGAGAATGAGTATGAGTGTGGATATTAGTAAGGTTACAAAGTATTTAATATAACTACAGGGGAATTCGAATTGCAATTTTTCGTAGCTTTATTTGTCAATAGACTTTCTAGATAATGTTTCTATATAATTTAACTATTCTGTTCTGTCTGAATGTTTGTCTATAATTGTCAATCTGTGTTGCTGAAACAAGATGTTAACAATCACTTTATGTATCTTACATATAACAACAATACGTGAAATGCCATTATAAAGGATTAAAAATTTCAAGCAAATTATTGCAATCCATGGATTTGAGTATAATTACATTCACATTATATAGATTTGATTTTCTGACGCATTTGTTTTAAGCTGCTAATCATTATTAGTTTATCACAGTCATGCAATGATTTTCATATTTATATTTCATAATTACTATATTTAATTTCTTCAAAACTGCAATTTTTCTGTTGCTCTAATAAGTCTACCTTTGAAATGTTTAGCTAATTTTGATTTACTTTCAAATTATATGATTTCAAGTTCAAGAAAAGTTAGTGTGGTTGATGATCATGTTAATAGCATAATTTGATTTGTTAGTGGTTTTGATTATGATGTGGAAGTTCGGAAATCTCATGCATTTCATTTAGAATTTTTCGCACAACTTTTCTTGGAAGCTTGCACTTATCTCGTTCCGGTATCCTATTCACATTTATCTGTCATGGAAAGAATCTCTAGATCTTCATCGTATAGATGTGTTAAAACAAACAGTGCGGCATCCGGAGAACTCCAGTATGATGTGTGTGACGTAATAGCGGCGAAGTAACTGCTCGTTAAGTTGCCCTCACGGAGAACGTAATCCAATCGGTAGTCAAGGTCGTCTCTTATTTCACAAAACTCGTCCTTTTCTTTCATTTCTTCTTCGATGTCCACTGGATCCGCTGCTACATGCTGATAATCAGGTCCACCGACATCTACGGATCCCATTGAACTTTCAGGGATGTTCTCTGTCGGTTTCCAGTATTTCATAAAACTTAACCAGCCCCAGTTATCTAAGCAACACATTTACAATGGAATATTAATCTGAAGAAAATGGATGTAATGCTCAAATAACATTTTTCGGAAGGTTTACTCAGGTGAAACATGAACGGTGTCGTAGAATTTACTTGCGTACCTCGATATGGAGTGGGAGGTGATTTGAGATTATAAGAGGCGAATGATCTATGTGGAGTAGACTTTGAAGAACTTTCAGGGATAGGATTAGTATTGTCTCCTTTTGCTTCCTTTTCTTTGCTCATATGTTCCCGAGGCATTCGGTCGTATCTTACCGGATTTTGCATAGCTGTATTGTACGCATGTATACTTAACGGCAATATTTTTGCATATTCTTTATTCAGTAAAGGTTCCATTCTGCGTTAGAGAAAATTATTTCACTTTTAATATGATCAGGATCGTTC
This sequence comes from Tomocerus maximus, assembly GCA_019776445.1. Classification (NCBI taxonomy): domain Eukaryota; kingdom Metazoa; phylum Arthropoda; class Collembola; order Entomobryomorpha; family Tomoceridae; genus Tomocerus; species Tomocerus maximus. The sequence goes on along the minus strand of JABASH010004790.1, from coordinate 6,958 downwards.
TGACAAAATGACCACATTTTATTCACTTCACCAATACCTTTCCGTACTCCAAATAAAAAAGTAACATTGTCTTGTAAATACATAAAACGTAAATAAGTACGTTTTACTACTGTCAACTAAAACAATTACCTGTAAGCCACTGGATCAGACGGATGAAAAATATTGTAGATACGCTTGCACAATGTTGGAGGCAGAATCATATGTCGTACACAAGGATCTTGGGGTTCTTTGTAGCGCAGGGCCAAAAATACAGATAAAGGGCTCCCAATGCAAAAAAAGTGCTCAACCTGTATGAATTCAAATGAATTTTGTCATTCCTTTATTTCTTTATTCCACGTCACGTCTTTATACCACGTCATTCCTCCATACAAAAGTGTGATGTTAACTTTCTCAAAGACTTTCTCCATATAAGATGCATAAAAAGTGTGATATGATATTTATATTTATTATATACTTTCTACAATATTAACTGTCAAATAAAAAAAGAAAATATTATTTACTAGCCTGAAAAACCAGTCGTTTGTTGAAACGTGAAGCAGCTCTGTTATAAAGAAATTCATCTCGAGAAAAACCCCCTCCACCATGACCATGATACATATCGGCAGGAATGTGACCCTAAAGACAAACTTATATTTGTATTTATGTTAATGAAAGTTAATTTTCATTATATTTTACTACAAGTTGGTACAATTACCATCATTTTTTGATGTTGTTCTAAAATGGGTGCGATTTCTGCATCATATCCAGTAATAATATCATAGGTAATGACTGCGCCTAGAGAATGAGCTATCACAGAGACCGTTCCTCCCCGACCAACGAAATGCGGATTACGACTTACAAAATCTGTGTAAATTCGATTCAGCTCATTTCTCAAAGCATCTTGAATCTATTCACAATCAAGACACAACTGCAGGTTAGCTGGTTCATTGTAACCAAAGGATAATTACGAACTAAATTATTCACAATTCCATTAAGCGAGTTATAGAATAAAGATGAGATCTAACCTCGGTTCTATACAAGGGGCTAGTGTAGTACATAATATCCATAGCAGTCGTATTGAGCATCTGGCGAAGAGTCGCCAGTTTCAACGGCGTTATTGAATCTACTATATCTATCCGAGAAACAGGAAACATGAGAATCAATAGTTGACTTCGGTATACATTCATTAAAGATTTACATAATTTGCAGTTATGTTTGGGATTGCAGTGCACTTACCACCGTCAAGTTTAGCTCCGGAACGCCACTCCACAGGGAAAAATTCTGCTCGATGTTTAATATCTTTCAGGTGTGGAAAATAGCGTTCTTTTAGTTTGGCAACACAATCCCGGAACCTTGAGAGGGTCATATGCAAATAGGTATTAATACAGTATTCTTCAGACGTGACCAGTAAATAAATGTTCGGTAAATGTGAATTTACGTGGCACAATTCCTGACGATTCGACCCTTTTCCATTTTTTGGCCAATGCCATGAACAACAAAAACAATCTGAGATATTTCTGATGGGCGATCAATGGCAGTAGCTTGTTTAAAATAGCCCCTACATATTCTATGACCCCCTGTCGACAAAGAAATATGTAAAATTAGCAAAAAGCGTAGACACTGAATTTGTCGTTATAAAATCAAAGAATGAACTCACATGTTTGTTGATTAATTCCTAATCGCTGTCCAACGGATCGTACAAACTTATAAGAAGCAGCTTTACTGTACATATATATCTCAGTAGGACTAGCCCAGTCTACATGGAACTCCGGAAAAGTAACGCGATGTGCTATATCTGCAAGAATTGTAATATACAGTCAAGAATAATTGCTGGGGTGTTGAGTAACATTCCAAGTTACGACTGTGTTGACTCTAACAAACACCAAGTAGAAGTTATTACCGTTTCTATTCTTTTTAGTAGGGCTCTCCGGGGACTCTGATGTTTTCTTCGCATAACAAACCAAAGAAACTCCTGCAAACTTTCCCAGATGCTCTTCTTCCAGCCGCTCTGCATATTTTGTGTGTAAAGGTTGCCAAGTACCGTCGTAAAACCAAGTTCCCCGAATGATGCTGCATGTATCTCCTAGTAAAATGAATTTGATAACTTTAGTACACTTACAAAGACTGCATAACTTCACCAGAAATTAGAAATAGTGGAATCAACAAACTCAATATACCAGGCCAATAAGTCGCTGTGCACAAAGAATTCTCCATGTCCACCTCGTACAACCCTCCTCGGACAATTAAAAGTTCGTCAGATCTTTCGAAATCGTTTCTGAGGGGTGCAGAGACATTCGTGGTATTTTGTGAGTTGTTGATATAAGGATTGTCACCCGTGTCTTTGCATCCATCTCTGAAAGATGTTCCAAGGCCAGTTGGCTTGTTCTGGGACTGATACCAAGGTTTGAACCACTTGCGAGAACTGCCTGGGGACGTCATCGACATCAGTTTGTCTTTAGCAATACCACTGAAGTCCCGTCTCCGTCCGCTGTCGTCGATAGGAGAGGGTTCTTTGTCATATTCTGGATTCACCTCATGTCCTTGATGCTCATACTTGCCCAGATTGAAAGCTGCCTCACATCTGTATCTCGTTTCAATTAGAAGAGAGTCGTAGCCTGTGAAAGGCGTCCACTTACTGTCCCCGTCGTACTTGTAGAACCACCGCACGTACTCCGGCATCAATTCCCGAACTATATTCTCCGTCCCGTAGCACGCTTGACTTTCACTACTCTCTGATTGTCCTATTGTCTCCAGATCGTACATTTCTTCCGCGTCACAACTGTCAAAGTCCCCGTACCCATTGTTGTGGAAATTCATATGATCCATATGCTTGTGTTCATATGGAGAGTCCAAATCAGAAGAATCGTGCAGCACTTCTTGGGCTAGAGGCACCCCTTGCGACATATGTGGCCTTTGAAAGCTCGAATCTAGTCGTGATGCTACAAACACAATCATTTATTACAAATTATCCAAACATCAATTATAAATGCACGTTACACAGTCAGATACATATCATTTGTAATTACTGAACTATTTATTACATTATCATTTATAATTACTTGTAATTAAAAAGGTAGATACATTAACAATTAAATGTACCCCAATAAATAGAGTTGACATGTACTTTCTCTTTCCCTGTGCTAATTCAATGTGAACCTTTCACCGGAATTTTTACCAATATGCATGTGATTTTGGCAAGGCGAAATTGGTAGGTGGGGAAATCTGAAGAGAAATGTACGATGTCAACTATATTTATGGACAAACTAAAAAGGATTTACGTAAGAATTAATGGCATTGAGTAATAAAATATTAAGAGAAAATGAGTAGACAATCGTAAAACTTACAATGATGGGGATGAGAAACGCTAGCGAATCTAGGGACAGGGTAGAGGCCGATATCAGAAGAGCCTCTAGGACCCATTCGTACCCGGATCAGATCTTCATCCTCAACTGAATACGTTGAAGACAGATCAGAAATGTGTGACGAATAGTATGCCATTGTTGAATTGAGAGACTGAGACTAGCACCCTTGACAATGAGACAGACAAAGATCTAAAGGGATCTAGGGATTCTAAATTCTAAGTCACTAACCCTTGTCAGTCATAGCATGCTTTTAGTGACTTCATCCACTTCCACCACTAAAAGTTCTTTAGTGATAAGGCTACACTTCAAAAATGTAATCTGAACTTGGTATCTCTGAAGGTATTCTTACTACAAATACAGCAGGCTTTAATTTTGTTTACGATCTACATGCTGGTAATCAATAGCAACTTGAATATGAATCATCCTTTGATTAGGTGCAAAACGGTGCAAGAGCAGCAGAAAAGTGTATCGGTTTATTATCCTTGTGCAGAATAGTGCAGATGTGTATTAATTCTTGTATTCTTGTAATAATTATTCTTGTGCAGAAGGAATGTCAATGTGTGGTGATATGTTCTGTGCTATTAAGAAATTCAATTATTATCACAGAAACTGTCTCTACAGTTTTGAACTACGACTTAAGACAGAATGAATCTATGCCAGGACTAGGTTACAGGTAAGAATAAGAACTACGAACTAACTGTACAAGGATCAGACCACAAAAAACGTATTTGCTACTTCCGTAAAGCTATGCAATATTATATCGTGTAAGGAAAAAGTGGAATCTGATGTGATATATACATTGATGGAAAGATTTCGAGTTTTGGAGAACAGCAGTGCGGTGCTGACTCTCTCGGTTATGTGCATGTACACTTTGGTTTAATCTTTATGATACCCGTCCAGAAATTCTTACATATGTATACTATCTACATGCTATTGCGATACACGCATGAGCATCGAGGGCGAGGTCCACATTTCCAGCTCTCCTGGAATCCTTTCTCCACTTCCTCTTGCAACAATTATGGATTTACTTCCATATATGGCTATACCTATTTACCTTAGTCCCATATTATTCCTAAGATAATGCTCCGTGTATGCATATACCATGTCGGATTACATGAGAATAGCATTAAATACATATTCACGATACGATTAATAGAGATCATTAAACTTTATCGCAAAATTATAGCGCCTATATTACACTTATGAACAATCATAAACAATGTTAATATACTATGGCTTACGGTTGCCAGAAATGCATGTTTTTCGTTTTTCTTAATACTAAATATGAAAAATGTAGCTTAATTTTATTAACTTGTTATCCATAAAAGTTTTGTACAATCATGTTCCTTTATATTCGTCTTAACACCAATCAGTACTCTTGTAGTGCTCATCGTCCACTGTTGAAAAAATGTGACCTTCACCGCTGAGAAATTCGATCTGCTCCCTATTCATCAATTAAAGTACAACAGAATATTAATTATCTACAATTTCAGACTAGGCTGGAATAGTCAGTAGAATAAAATAGCTTTATAAATCATTACATTATTTCTTTTTCTGACATTCTATTCTTCAGATTTTGGATTATGTCGCCTCTATGTATGCCGGATTCTTCCTTACAACTCTAAAAAATTATACTCATTATTATTTAGTGGATGTAGGTACAGTTACAATTTATAGTTTGGAATAAACTTTTAAAAAATGTTTTTTAATTACACTTATCACACGGAACACCATTGTCTGCTTTGCATCCAATCCATGAATTGAGCCTGAATCAGCACTACTTGGAACTGCAGGTTTATTATCCATCATGTTGTTCCCAATCATAGAATTACTTAGAGTATTATTGAGTCCAGAATTCATTCCAACACCTGTTTTCATCTCCTATAAAATCAAAACGTGGCTTAATTTGTCTTCATAATTAAAAGTGCTACTGCTATCTATATCGTAACTCAAACCTTCTATACCGTTGATGAAATGAATATCAAAAAAGCTTACCTCCATTTCTCTCAACTTCTTCAATTTCATTGGAGCATAAATAACTTCAAGTGCGTGGCATGTTACTTCATTCATATTCGAAATAGGAAAAACTTTGAAGATAATAATATATTTTCCTCCTTTAGCAGATCTCAATGCCCCAACCACACGGCCATACGTTCCTTCCACAAGCACAGTGTTGAAACCAACCGAGCCTTCCTAACGGTTAAAAAACAAACCAAGTAAAACATGGCTTTTTCAGAAATAACAAATCAATAATTTTTCAATGATGAGTATTTTACATCGTCGGTTCCAACATAGTTGACTGCTTCAATTGTTGCAGTTTGGTCATCGATAAAGAAAGAGTTCTTGGTCGTGGTAGTCTCAACGTGCTTAACTAATCCAACAATGCTCACCTTGATTGATAAAGGTATGTTTTAAGGATCATTTTACAATACTTATGTCATAGTCATAACAATGTTTTAAAAGGCCATTAGAACTCACAACATGGGCTTCCGTATCTTCAATTTTAAGTACATCTTCTTTACAATCCAGTAATTGCTTACATGTTACTGGTACGATATTTTGAGCTCGTCGCCCCTGTAAATACAAAAAAGGTTTTAAGGTGGGATATGGATACTTTGAAGGGATATGATTCCCCTGATTCCGAGACATCGGCTACAACAATAGGGTTTTCAATTTCAAAATCGAAGATTTTTAAGGCGAGCATGAAAGCCCGAATTTTTGATTTTTTAAAGCATTGAAAATTGATTTAAAAATTTTTGATTTTGAGTAGGGAATATGTAAGAAATGTTATTTGTTTGCAAAATACAACTTCAAAAAAGGGGCCTCAAGGTCATCAAATACTTTCTTCTTTTTAATGGTACTTTTGCTATCTTTTTTTAATGTTAACGTTTATTCAAAATCCCCGAATCCTATTTTTCTGATTTACAAATACATGGACAGAATGCCTTACTAGAATTATTATTCTTGCTGGTAAAAATTAATGAAATTCCGGGAAACGGTTCGGACCCAAAACTCAAATTTGACCACACCAATGCTAATACTACTAATAAGGTTACTTAAGAAAATTTTTACTCTACCACCATAATAATATGATAAAAAATATATGACGATGTAAACGTAATAATTGTTCCTAAATGGTGAAAGTTCCATGAAAAATTTGCACAAGATAGATGTGTACCATGCTTTTACTTTGTAACTTTTACACAGTATATACAAATGAATAACAAATCTGATCGACTATTCTTTTATGCTAAACACAAAAACTTTATAAAACACAAAATGAAAATGTAATGATAACAGTTAACACATCGTATAATATAACGCTTCATATAGTTTTCTCCGTTTCACTTGTGAAAATTTTATCTTCCACATGTGGAAATCATATGGCTCTTACGTGTGAAAGCTTTGTCTTTCACAAGTGAAAGTCATGTGGCTTTTACATGTGAAAGTTTTACATAGAATTTACGCTGACATAGTGAAAGTCATTATACATAATGGCCAATTACTTTGTACTTATGATTTTAAAAGATCATTAAATCATAAATAAATCTTTTGTGTTCTAACAATAATTTCAAGGTTTAAAATTAACAAAATTATTACCCTGCCCGTTTTCTCCG
>JABASH010004789.1:0-13314 GCA_019776445.1 Tomocerus maximus | reverse complement strand
CTTCTATATATCATTCTCTGTGGTAGAGGATTAAATGGACTTCGTGTTAGTGGACAAGCGCTGCCGTTTTACATATTTCATCATGCACCTCTCTCCAGTTTACAGCTAATAATTTATGCGAACGTAAGTAAGATGCGAAGTGATCGCGGAGTTATTTATTATGACGAAAAAGTCTCGATTGTGAGTACAATATATAAAACAAATAAAAACATTCATTCGAATATAAAATATCTTGTAATTATTTGTATGTTAAAAGGTGTGCGAATCAAAACATACTGTTTGGGATTGTAGGCGTCAGTTCAGTCGTGTATTGTAGGGGTGATGACTAACGTTTGAATTGTCTCACCCGTTTTCAATCAGTGTCTTCAGTGTTATAAGGCCGTAAGTAACCAATGTTTCGGGGTAATAGGTTCCATCTTTCATGTATTTTGGTTTTCACAGATGGTCCACGATAGGATTCCCTCGGGCGAGCTAAGTAACTTCTTCCGACTCTGTCTCACTCTTGTTTGCTTAATCAGCCATAACCTCCCGAGCCGAGCCTACTTCTCATCTTGCCCTCCTCTCACTACATTCATATCATCTTATCAGCAAAATAAATAAACCAACATTTTTCGGCCACATGCACTGCAGCACATACACACGCTAAGGTGCAACAATTGCACAGGTATAGACATAAAAAATAAGTTTAAGCTTCTTTTCTGCCCTGCATTCCCAAAATTCCCTCATTCAGCCGAGAAGGCTCACGCTCACGGCCGTACTTCGTGTTTTGACATTATTATTGAGGAAAAGGAGTTGGGGCAAAGAGAGAAAGAAAAGAGATGCATTATCGTCTGCAGTCGGTCACTCACAGAGTCACAGATTACCTATTAAACCTATTAAGCCGAATAAACTCTCATCGATTGTTAACTCACCGTATATACCTGGATCCCGAATCCCCGTTTAAATGTCTCATTGAAATCCGATATTTTTGGTAATTTCTAAACGTGTCATGGATGACTTGAAATAAAAGTTGGTTTTGTTCAGTTTAGTGTAGGTACATAGGTTGTTGTCAAAGTGTTGTAATAAATGGTAACTTTGTTACCCAGGTACTGTATGTGTGTAAATGTAAAATTGGCTGAAATATGGAAATAAATATATGACAATTGGAATTTTAGTTCTTTTTCTAGCAAGGTTTTAGTAACTTCAATGCATTTTGCACCGCTGCATAGCCGACCTGACGGAGTTGTCAGCGACATTGTCAGCATAAAACTCTACTGCAGTCAACCAAGTTCCCCATCATTTAATAATTACTGGCTAAGGCTGTAGTGGTAAATCAGGAAAAAGGACTTTGTATGTAGTACTTTATTATTTTGAATGGTGCTTTTTGAAATAATTTAAAACAAGATTTCAAAATATATAAAATCCACTTCTATATAATCTCGCTAACATTCTCCGCGGAGAATGGAATGGGTTTCTTGTTCGTACGCAACAAGGAACAAAAAGCACCTGTGTTTGCTTTTTTATAAAAAAGTAAAGGAACAAAGCCTTAAAAAGGGATGCTTTTTCCTTTTTTGAATTCCTAGAAATTGCAATTAAACATAAATAAAAGAATGTGTCATTTTGTAGTCTGATTTTCCTAGATTAGTGTTCCATTGATTTTAAACACTATTTCACACTATTCATTTAAAATTTGATTGTTTGCCAACTAGATTTATGCTAACTGCTACTTTATGCATAGGTAAATTAGCACTAAGGTAAAAAATGAAAAAAGCATTGATTTTTTTAAAAAAAAAGGTTGCCATTAAAAAAGCAATGCCTTTTTTGATCCTTGGTACGCAAGCGCTAGTTTTACACATTTATCTCTAGCTCTATCACACTGCAGTGCTAGGTTTACTTGTTTGAATTTTGAATGTTTATTTATTTATTTGTGACCAAATTCGTGTTTGTACACAGGCGCTAGAAACTTGTACGTGTAGTGCGGAACTTTCTATTCTACCTCCAACTCTACCACCACATTATGCATTATGCCTACGCAAACGCTGTAGATTTACATATTTCAACACCTCTCCCTAGCACATTGTAGAGCTAGGTTTGCAGCTAGTTTGTCAATAAAGGTTAAAAATGACTAAAAATTTGCATAATATTTCATATTAGCCGAAATAATTATAAAATAATTATTTATAGTGCAAATAATTAGTAGTTAAGTATAATTTATTATTCACAATGCTGAAATAAAAGTTAGAAATACCGACGTAATTATCCGTGCCCTGCTTATGTACCATTCCGTGGTCAAATACTATGTAATATTAAATTTATTTCAACTGCAACGTTGTCAAAGAATAATACCAATTATACATTACATTATCATTTGCAAAATATATGATAAGCTGGTGATGCTAGGAAGCAGGAAAAGTTGAAATCAATACTTTCTAGTTAACCCTAGAAGACATAACTAGTCCCAAATAAGGATTTTCTGACTTTGCTTTCCCCTAGCTACAACCTCATGGATATTTACATTTGTCAAGAATGCACCTCTTAGCTTATATTTAAATTGAAGTAATTTGGTGCATGAAATTGGGACCTATAACCTATTTACTGCGCTATTACATGACATGATGACATGACATTGCAGTTCCAACTGGGACTGCACATTGGGTCGTAATTAAATAATCCCAGCTGAGACTGTGTCATGTAATTGTCATGTATTAGTGTAAGTTTTGGATGCCACGTATTCTCGGGGTAAAAAACATTAAAGATGATTGGGCTTTACCGTATCCTATATAAATTACTTTCGTTACTGTAGAAACATTAAGCGATGTGCTTATGATCATCCTGCCAACCTTAATTATTATTCTGAAGACAGTTCTCGTTAGTCGCAATGTCGCAAATGAAGGAGTGACTACGAAACAGGAGAGGAAATGCGGAAGGTCAACCGAAAGAAAATTTTGTTTGACTCGCGTCGTTTCTTCCTTGAGAAAGAAGTTGGAAGGATGTCAAACACAATCCCAACAAAAGAACAGAAATCTGTGGCTACGTTGATGGTCGCCTTCTTCCTTCCACACCCCAGTCATTCATCAATCTGCATTATTATACGCTTCCTTCAAAGAGGAGAAGGAAATTCATCCCTGCAACTTTGCTACGGATATGCTACTACCAACAAAGAACATGATCAAATAAATATAATTATATGGACGGAACTTTTGTTTGGCAGGTCCGTCGCCAAAAATATCATACAGTAGCAACAAAAACCACTCGAGTTTGCTAATTTCCTCTGTATACTTACATACTATGTTGCAGTCAGTTTATACATTCGGGGAGTACATATTCAATATACTAGAAACACCAGAAAGTTTATACATCAATTTGCTTAAAGGTTTTTATGTTTATGTAAACTTTTCTGACAGATATTTAGGTACACGGTTTGATTAAAATTCAACATTGTCTCCGAATTTCTATTTTGTATTACATTAACTTCTTTTTCAATTTTCAATTGCGTTTAAAGTTAAATTAATTACTATTTACCTTTCTTCAGATATCTAAAAATATTTTATCACGGTCTACGAAAGCTGATTGATATAGCATTGAGTATTGATACAAGATTCAACTGAATTTGGCTAAATCGGTTTATTGAACATTGCGGGTTACACTAGGTACTCGACATAAAATATAGTCTGATTAATAATTTGAATTACTACTATATATGAATAAAACTTCATATATTCGACTCCCTATGCAAACTATACTGCGTCGCTCACTTTTTCGAAATTTGAAACGGGTTTTAATTTTCGGATTCATTACATCTCCTTAAAAATATCTATTTAAATTTTTTGAACCCATTGTCGCTCAAAAGTTATACCTTTTTCTAAATCCATCCACTTCGCATGGAATTTCGACGCGTCTACTTCCTGTATGTACATAGGCATCCATAATGATAAGTTTGGATAGGAATGACGAGAGAGATTTGGCAAACGCACTCGATGCGATGGCCCAATTGTGAACGCACACCTACCTATGTAAGCTACTATCTGTGAAATATAGCAGAGAGTTGATACGGCAAAATCCTTCGCATTAATTCATCGATTTGGATTATTATCCGATAAACAAACACCTTTTCCTTGTAAAACTGGTCATGTTTACGTTCTAGCTTTGTTTAATTAGAGGGTTGGTTGAAGACTCGACAATTAACAAATCAATTCATACCTGAGCGACCATGAAGTTTTATTGTTCATCATAAATGTACTAATTCTTTCAAGATATAAAAAATATTGCTTCATCTTTAAACGCAGAGTAATGCATAGTAGCATGTTCCTGCGTGCATAGCATAATAATAATTAGGTACCTATATCTGACCTTGTCCTATAATAATAATATTATATAGCAGTACCCAATCAACTACGTAAATGGAGGCATCAACAAACCATCTATGTACATATATAAACCGGTCACTACAATAGGAGGATTCCTCCCGATGATTGAATTTTTGGGTAACATAGTAATAGTAGAATTTATTATCATTCTGCAGTAAACTAATAGACATAGAAAGGTAAGTATGGGGGCAATGATAGACTGGACATTGTACTTAATACCTCCCAGAGACTAGAAGATGCGAGAGTCTCTAGTAGTATAGATGGACTACTTCAGGCTTCGCACGGTGGAGGGTTTGCACCGTTACACGTGGTTTTCATGTACCGTCACACGTGTTTGCTTCATGGCTATTGAATGTACCTTCCCTCGTGATTTACGTGTACCGTCACGCGTGACTTCCGTGAATCGGGATTTATAAACTGCACCGTTGAAGCATTTACCAAGAGCATTCTTGGTTTACGAGCAAAGCGAGACCGGGAAAGTTAAAATGCCTAGGGAAATTATTATATACCTATAAAATAGTTTCAATCTAAAATTATCATTCTACTATATTGTAGTTACTGGGTTGTACTTAAAACAATAAATGTTTCTCTTCAAACTATGCAAATGAAAGACAAAGAAATTATTTCCAGGAGCATAGTTTTTATTGGTGATAATAAAATTGCAATCTGCTTTAGAATGGAATATTCGTATGTTGATTCCCAATAATAGGAGCAAAGTACCTTAATGGCTTGAGTTTGAATAATTTTCGCATTGCATTATACCTTTTAGGATTGTAATGTNAACCCTGCTTTTAGGATTGTAATGTGTAAGTAGAACTGTAAGTAGACAGATGAGATTAAGGTCCCTTGTGCTCTTTAATACTTGTGTACATACATTTTGCATGGAAGTCTTTTGAAGTTTTCGACTGTGAACTTTTGCGTTTGTAGTTGTTTAACAATGCATAATAATCTGCAGTGAGGGCACTTGACTTGTTAATGTGGGCGATGCGATATGGGACATGCATGGAGCTTCTCTCAATTACACGTCTCTGTGTAGAGAGAGACATGGAAATGTTTGTAGTGGTTAGTCCGCTGCGTAGTAGTAGATGTAAGAGTTTTCCTCCTCAGAGAGCTGAGCATGTTGGAGGAGACTACTATCAATTTAGCATTTTAAGGTCAGAATGTGATCAAATGCGTAAAAGAAAGAATTATGAGGAGCATGTGGATATGATATTGTTGATAAACTGGCATTACATAGTGAAGTGCACATAGACGAGTCAATATCTGTTTAGGAAGAGAACCCATAAGAATCACATCAATCTCTGTCAAACATCCCGTTCTCAACTCATCAAGACAAGCTGCCGCTGCTTCCTACTGTTGCGGCATCCACAGACTAAAGCCCTGCCTTGCCACGCTGTTCTCATTGTCAGCCCAATTCTATACGACTCTTGACATGAGGAGGCAACGCGAGTCAAACAGGAATGCATTCCACTAAATACTAAAATAATTATCAAAGACTACAAATACTAGAGCACGATTCCAATACATCCAGAGTTATGTATTCCAAATGCTATGCTATCCCTTAAATTAGTTCTACATCAAGATTTTGGGTAAATAATGAAAAATCAGCAGATTTACGAAATGTCCTACGAAAAAGGAGTAAACTGGGGAAAAATAATTTAAAGTACTATTCGAAGGGTGCAGCTAAATTTGAATTGAAATGAAGGAAAAAAATTTCTATATGAAATTATCTTCAAAGAAATCAATGAGCCATTTCACCAACAATTGGAAGCAGACATATTACCTACGTTAGCTGATATTAGGTTAATTAGATGAGTATGGTTTATTGTCATCAGGTGTGTTTATGTTTGCATGTTCTCCACAAATATTTGATTCTTGCTTTGTGAAAAGTTGAAATATTTCGACTGTTTGTCTGTTCTTCTTTAATGGGAGTAGCTTTTATTTTGTCGGGTAAGTTAAAAGACCCCATGGAGTAAGTTTGACGTTTCCCTTGTCACAAACTGTAAAATTGTTGGCTGATTTGTATCTATCCAAAGAATCTAAGAATAAATTGTAAATAGTTCAATTTACACTAGACCACACAATTGTCCTAATATTAGATTGTTACACACATCAGTCAGAAATGAGCTATGCTAGTTAAAAATCTATCTCGTGCGTAAAGAAATAGGAGATTGATCATTGATTGTACTACAAAAGAAATCTAACATCACTTCAGAAGCGATTAGTCAGAAAATATTTAATAAGGCAGTCGAGTGGAGTAATCGATTGATTTCCCTTTCCCCTGGCTTATTACACGTCAATGTCAAAGTTAAGATGAACTTGAAATGAAGCCGAGTTATGCAATAGTACGCTGAGATGATTTAACAAATGATGAAGGGAAGGAGGTGAGTAAGCAAAAGAGATGAGCAATTGAAAATTTTCTAGTATGCAACTGAGTATATGGTATATCTTGAATATACTCAAAAGTATATTGAAGATATAGGATTTTGAGATTATGAATCGGATGATCTGTAAGAAAAGAAATTAGATGAATTGAATCGGATGAAAATGAAAGATGGGAGTTCAAGATAAAATGGTTATTACAGATACATCTTTAAAAACGTTTGAAATGCTGAGATACCTTCACAGTAGGATTATTTAGTGTTATGTTGGTGTTAAGAAAGTAATTGGGAAAATAGAGTATATCTTTAAACGAAAATATGTATCTTCCAGGATACAGACATTAGTTCGTAAGTAGTCTTGGAACTACAAAGATGATATGAAGAGTGTTGATGTAGTGATGTGCGCCGTATTCTTTGGGTTTCATCTTTCTGACTTAGGAGTTAGTTTGTACAAAGTTACCTTGCTCATGCATAGAGATAGTTAAATATTACTTAGTTATGTAGAGAGATATGTGCATTAAATAGTAAACTGTGTAGATAAGGAAAGACAACTAGCAAGTGTATAATTGGGACGCATTGTTCGTAACAGCGTGGTGACTTGCTCAGATCTTTTGAGACTGAGGTCTCTAGAGGCAAGGCATTTGCTCTCATACTGTGAAACAATTAGGGTCGTGATTTACATATGGAGAAGAGCTCTTTTGTGACTCGATGGGAGGGCTGAGTCTTTTCCTAATTCTCCATCTAATCGCTTTACTACATTACATTTCATTATGCTGCAGACTTCTTCGACTTTATGCTCATCTCAGACACAGACTAACTATCCATTACACTCTCTTATACATAAGTAGCAGCATAAATACCTAAGAATATTTCTTTTGTTCCGCTAAATTGCATTTGCTTCTTTTATTATTGATCAGTTCATCACTGGTTCTTGGCTTCCTTGCCTACCTTACTGATTACTTTTAATTTACAACTACAGTTACTACGTACAGGCACAGACTCTCTTCTTACATAAGTACTTTGACAGAGCAGCAGCATCCTTGCTCATAACTAACATTTCATTCAGCTTAATAAGACAGAAATAAGCACACCATCATCCCTCGCTACAGAAAAACATTAATTCCAGTTCAAAGAAACTTTCTTCCTATATTCTAGCGGTACTTGACTATCTGCAAAGGAATATGATCAGCTTAAGAGCCTTTATAGCTACAAATGGAGAACAATGCACACGTGCTCCTAATTGTGTTGACAATTATTCACCTATTGTTAGTATCTAGTGAAAATATCGTCTTTTTTGTAGCATTCAATGGAGACTGATAACATACAAGATCACAAAATACTGAAATGTAATATCATAATCATATACCTGAGGCATAACTGTAATAACAGGCAACAGTCACTACTACAAGCAAATAATTCTTTAAAAGTTGCTGATATTCATTGAAAATGCTAACCAGGATGAACGAATGCAGGTATCAGGTCAAATCCTCCAACCGACTTAGCAGGATATTTTGTCAATACATAGATAAACCAAATCAGCATAAACATGGCATCTGTAATTCGAAAATAAAGCAATATCTCGGCGATTTTGTCTTCCATATCCTGGAGTCAGAGTCAGAAATACGTACGTTCTTATGCCAGTTAAAATTGCCTCGTTTTACATTTTACAAATAATTCAACTACAGTAATGTTAAATACTTACTGTTACATCGACTAACATCACAAACATTAACATCATTATCGCAGCTGCACTTTCTATAGACTTTCTATAGGTACGAAGACCGCCCTTTAATTCCCACAAATCTGCAAAATTATGAATAGTAAATATCAGTCACAAGACAAGTATAGTAGGTATGAATAATATAGATTGAATAAAGTATTGAAAATTAGATTATGTTAAAAGATCATCACTACACTGATATTATCAGCTTTTACCATGTTTCGCAATGCTAAGTACAAAGTTGTCTACGGATGTCAACGTAAAGTCTCTTTTGCTGTTCTAGTCTGTGACCCTTTTAATGATATGGCAGCCGAATCCACTGATGAGGACATTTGACCCCTAAATATAGATTTATAGAACGAAATCAACAAATGCATGCCAATATGAATTAGATTAAACGTGGAATTTTTTAAGCTTACAAAATAATAAATCCCGTAAACGCAAAATAAAAAAGAAGCATCTTTCACAGGGCAGTGCATACTTCTTTGAGCTGCAGAGGAGTTCGGGACACTTTTAAATGTAACGACAGTTTTTCAAAAGAGGTGGATTTCAAATTCGAAGGAGGTTGACCCGGATTGCTAACTCGGTACATTGAAGTATGAAATACATAAAAAATGTAAAAGTTCATCTCTATATGAAACAGGGCAAGCTAAATGTAAGTGAATAAGTTTAAGATTGTGTATCATCAACATCAAAACCTATCAGCATGCTACTTTCAAGCACAGTATGCAGTAGGTGGTTTAAATGAATGCATTTTGTATGCGGACAATATCAGGAGCTGTGCATTAAAGTTCGGAGGACAATTTCACAAACTGTAGGTACTTAGGTACTGGTACCGTACAGTAGTAGTACACTACAATACCATATTGTGGGCATACGTAGTATTGTAGTATGTATTTATTTTGTGTTGCAAATAGAATCTCTGTCTGTAATGGTTAAGAAAGTTAAAAGATTTCTTATTTATCTCTCTCATGATGGCTACATTCTAATCGAAACTAATGACAATCTAATCATCACAAGTTAGTTCAGACTGTAACTACGTGATCGAGCTCTGATTACTGTACGTAAGATATTATATGCCACGATGCAATTTCTTTGAGTGACACAATGATTTTATGTTGATTTAGATGTTTTGTAATGGGTAACGAGTATATAAACATATACATCATCGTTACTACTCTTTGGAATGGAACATCCAAGCATCTACCTGTATATAATCTGCAAGTGGATAATAATTACATTTAAAACAATAAAGTGTACAGAATGATAATCCGGTTAGACATATACTATATAGTAGTCTCATAGGATTAGATACAAAATAGTTTGTCAAGTTTGAATTGTACAGAGGAAAAGCCAGTGCTCTCAGTAAGTAATTACTTATGGCACGTACAATCTATATAAAATAGTAGCTATAAAGTGAAACTAGGATGGAAACGTAAGGATGTGAAATTGAGTGGGATGAAGTGAGCAAAAGAGTTGAAAAGAAAGACATATGACGGAAAAACTGATGAAAAATGAAGTAAAAACCTGGGTGGTCATCGTGGAAAAAATGTATCTTACGAAGTGCATTAGAATGTGTTAATACATGTAGTGTGTGGTAGTGAGTTGAGAAGACAAGAAATTCAAATCTGAGGAAATGATACTGATGTATGTAACGGTCGAGTGAGACTGGGAAGAAGATAGAGAGATGAAAAACATATAAGTTGAAACTAATAGCACTTAGGTAGCATTTGAACAAGATACGGAGTCATTATCTGATTTCCTACAAAACATAGAGCTACACATTGTATTTTTATTTTACAAGAGCAAACATTGTAATTTGTAAGACCATTAATGTGGGGGTTGTAAAACGTGTCTAATCGAACTGAACTATAAGGAGGAGTATTGCATGCGATCCCAAAAGATAAATAGAAGATAGGCATTAACATTAAAGCTTAACCAAATCCAATAGACAGAATTTGAGAAAACGTAGGAATTAGAGTACACAGTAGATGTAATGAATGTTGTGAGTGATCTGAGTTCATTGCTAAGTTCTTACTTAACCTCAGTAGCTACATACACACCACATCGATAGTTTACCTAACATAGTGAGTTGAGTAGTGAAATATCCTAGTAGAAAATAAACTACCGAATTTTTTGCTCCTGTTGTTCTTAAGGGGAGAAATGAACAAAGTCATCAATCTTGAGAGGTCTACTGTCTCTATCCTTGTTTTTATTGCTTTCGATGTGAATGTGATGTGAGTTTAGCTTTTGGAGCATAAACGTGCAGATAGAAACCTATAACAGTATAAATTAACAAAAGGTAATGTCTCTATGTCTCCCAGAAAAAGCGCAATGCTGAATGTACACTTTAATGAATGTAAATACAATAGCAAATGCTACATTTAACGATAAATAAAACTCAAGTAGAGGATAATATGCTGAGCAAAGGCAACTAGCACTGGAGAGATACTATACTATTTACTCAAACACTACATTTAATATTATAGAAGGGCATGTAGGAGTATTAGTATACATTAGAAAGAGAGATAGACAGATAAACTTAAAGTGAAACACAAATGGGCTTGAAAGACAGATTGCCGTCTGCCGCCTCGTTAATTGTTTACATTTAATTGGCGAGCATGAAATGAACTTTGCTTTCCTAAGCCTAATAAGATATATGGCTCTTGATACTTCTACTTTACCCCTTTCGTCCCTACTTCTTCCCGTCCTTAAGAAAACCGTTGAATATTCCAATTACTAATGCAAGAAATCCTTTACTTTTCTAATGCACCAATATCTACATAAGACTTTGCTTTGCTTCACTCCAGTCTCTTGCCAAACACAAATTAATCAAACTGAACACCAACCGAGAGCAGAGCCAACCGAAGGAAATAAAATAAAGCAATGGAGCCTTCCGGCGAACAGATCTCGCTTACAAATTCAAACAGTAGATACAGTAAGAGGAAGGAAATCGCCTCGATTCTAATGTGACATAACTCATAGAATAATTGCTGTCAGCAAAAGACTAAACCCTTCTTTACTATCCACTTCTCCAGTCAAAAATAATTACATTCATAGTTACATAATTAAAAGCAACTGACATTTACGTTTTCATTACTGGAACTAAAAGAATTGTCCAATAAGACATAAAAATATTCTTAAAAGTAACATTTGAACTTTGACATAGGGTTATGTGTGCAAAGTTAGTTTAACATTCCCAAAGTTTAGAGAATGATTTACTTGATACATTTTGACAAGAGCTATATAAATTTCAACTATATACAGCATATTGTAAATAATTTTATGTAAGCATTCATCACCAAACTTTTGTGGATCCTTGTCTCATTTGTTCTCACAGAATTCATGTTTGTAATAATATTTTTGTCACAAAGTAATTCTAATTGCAATTAACGTGACGTATTTGTGATTATGGTCTTAAGCCCACAAAATATACTTTGAAGTTTAGAAACTTCCAAGTATCATGAACATACTAATAAGCAATGGAAACTAGTAAGTAGAGCCATTCCGATTTAAATAATAATGGTAGTCCGTATGTAGGTGATGTGATGGAATAACTAATCTTCTTAATGTAATGAAACAGCTAATGGCAAATGTATCTAGAGAGATTCAGTTTGGTTAGACAAATAAATTATTGCAGAAACTTATATTATCCCAGAGATTTATAGGATGATATAATATTTGTCCAGCAGGATAGATAAACTAGTGGAAGCTGTTGTGGGAGATACTGAGCTACCTCTTATTGCATACTCCATAATACATCTATCTATATCCATAATGTATTAAAGTTCGTTTCTACAGTTTGTAGAGTGTATAAATTGACTAGTCAGTTTACTCACAATTGAAATTACGTAAGCCTAACAGAAGTTTAGATTTTGTTCACAATTTTATAAATTCTTCAGTAATCTGGAAAAAAACAGGTTTTTTAAAATGCGAAAGTATTGAACAAATAATAGTGAATAGTATTCTGGAGGCATCGTTTTGTTTTTATGTAGACCTCAATCAGAAAGTGATTTAAAAACTGAGTCTTTGATTGGAATTTCAAAAAACTTCATAAACTGACTAGTCAATTTATACATTTCTCAAGTATGCCACTGTAACATGGACAGCACGTTTTAGTACTGGGTAGTTTATTTAATTCAAAGGCAAAGGAAACTGAACTCGTTCGTCCTTTGCTTTGCTCTGTTTTCCTGTATAGTTTTGTGCTGTGTGTAGTGTAATGTAATCATTTAATGTATCTGCACTTCAGAAGACACTACCTAACTGCGTAAGTAATAAGAAATTATGTAGATTTGCGTATACCTACACGTAATATTATTACTAACATAGGATTTATGCTTTAAGTAGAAGCAATGTATTTATGCTAGTAATGAGCGTGAGTAATAAAGGGAGCCAGACCATCAGCCTCTATATTAAATATAGCCACTTATACTACATATATGAATAACAAAACATAAGTATGCAAGATGCGAATCAATGGGTGGAGATAATTAATAGGGCAATCTTTCATTTAGAATGCGAATATTGGCCTTTTGGATGCATATGCATGAAATGGTTTTATGACCCTCTCTTTCCTTACTCCTTCTATTTCCTATCCTTGTAATAACACTTCTTTCTTACACATTAGTTTAACTTCCTTAGCTTTACATTTACGACTTTTGGATACAGGACTACTGAACTCTCAATTGCTACTGGGCACTGTGACTCATAATAATTAACTAACTATTGAATTCACCATTACACATTCACATTCCTATCAATTGGCAATAAATTCCTTTTATTTCACAGAATAATTTTTGACTCAATCGTAAATCATGACATAAAAGTTTAGAACTTTTTTTGAAAGTTCGAAAGTTTTATTGCTTAA
>JABASH010004788.1:0-13320 GCA_019776445.1 Tomocerus maximus | reverse complement strand
GAAAATGCGTAAGGAATACATTCAAATGCGTCCATCGACTTTACATAAATTTATTTTAAATATATTCACTTCATTAATTTTTTTAATTGTATTTACTGATAATTCTAGTGGAACAATTAGTTAAATTCCACTTATTTCGAAGAATATCTCATCCGATGCCATACACTGTTTCATGATTTTTGGGTGGCGAAGAAAAAACCAGCATTTCACTCAATTGTGAGCGACGGAAAGAATCTAGGCAAATACACATAGCAAAATAAAACACTAGCATTTACTTTCTCCGTCCCCAAAAAAGTCTAATTTATATCCTATATTTACAGTTTGTAGGAAAATACTGACATGGTAATGTACCACGACAGAAAATTTATATTGAAACTTGTACAGCATGAAAATTGCTATTTATTAGATGCCGTTTGTTTACATCACAGCGACACGAAAGTATTCGCCTGCTTTTAGTAAAATTTAAATAAATAGTGTATACGGATATAGGCAGAGAATATGTACGGCCACACTTGTTCGACCTACAGCTGTGCAAACTTTTTCTTTTAGGTAGAGGATTTCTCCCGTATCCAAAAGAGTAGGCAATGCAACTGTTTTGGTTTGTGTATATATACGGCAAATTGTTAAATACACATAGAAACGTAAATACTATAGAACATTTCTATATATGTATGCAGCATGCATGGGAAATTTAACTAATCTATACAATTTGCATACAAATCCAATACTACACATAAATTGTTACTGTCCTAGATAACAACAGTCAGCTTCCATTCTGCTCAGTTCTGCAGTTCTCTGGCAAGTTTGAAAGTACGGGATTTTTTGGGAAGTTGCAATAATGTCTTTGATGTTCTATCTACTCCACTCCTAAGTATCCGTGTACTTAATATATAAATCTAGTACATATATACCTACATATATATATGCAGTTAATAGTGTGGTGTCTTATTTTATTTTATTCTTGATAAGAAAATAGGAAAAGGGAGAAATGGTCTGGTCTGGTGACTATTGGTATCATTTCCCTGTAGTCTTTATGTATAAAGTCAGTATCATTTGCGAATCATAAACTTAAATAAAGCGCAGCAACAGACTACCTAAGTGCATCGAAGGCTACACAACACTTACCATAAAAACTCCTCTTTAGTTCCGTAGCCGAAATGTGGAACAAGAATAACAAGTCTTGTCTTCAGCAGATCTCTGCAGTACATTACACTAAATTGCATTCATTACATTTCTTTGTATTGCATATTGCATCGCATTATGAGCTATATTATTCAAGGAAGAAAACAAGTCGTAAGGCACACTCAGCGCAATTTCTCCGTAAAGGTACTCCCTTACATACTGATGAAAACACAAACATCAGCTAAACAACTACGTGTGTATGAGCATCCCATTTTCTAAAAAAACAAGCCTGAGTCAACTCGAAACGTGGAATTGATACAAATCTTACCGACTCACAGCACATATTTCGTTAACTTTGCATTTTATAACAAAGAGTAGGAAAATTCACAAGACTGGAGAAAACATACCTTATTAAAATAAAGCGATGCTGTCAGAAATTGGCTGGTTTATAAAAGTTAATCTAGGTAAGCTGGAATAACATATATGCACATACACAAAAATGCTTAGTTTGTGGATTCCCATTTCAATTAATGTGTTGTACATGTACCACATACCAATATCTATTTCAAAATCTAAATAAATGACAAAAACATTAATTATTTATGTCCCATTCACTTAATGATATTCCCGTATTAGCTTCCTGGTCTTTGTTTAGGTCCCAAAATTTTAACCTGATTTCCAGCGTGACAAATGGACATGCAAAGTTGCAATCATGCGATTCATAAGATAGATGGATATGGATATTTCAATCAACTTGCAACATTTTCATTTGCCTATGGTGTCAGGGCATAAGCAAAGTAACTTTGTTTATGTTTGCTGACTTACATACATCAGCAAAAATTGTGGAAAATGAAGTGAAGGAGTCTCATTTGTGTATGCATGTACTAGATACTCAGACTTCGACCAACTTAAAACAATGCAAGAGGACTAACTAGAATGCTTGCGATAACTTTAACTTAATATCATAGAGACAGCAAAGTTTTATCTGGAAATGTATACCATACCTTGTCATGTATCATCGGAACTTTAGACTGCTGACAGAATTGTACCGAAGAGACAAAACTGACTCAATCAAATCGACACAAAACCAAGTCAACCCGATAAGGAATGCTTTCCCTGGCATTATTTCCATACTGAATACATTTGATTAAGGCTTTAAACATTAAATTCCAATTCCGATATCTCTATCTCAAAGTTTACTGACACCTTTGAAAGCTAAGCTTAGATAAAAACCTGGATTGATGGTTAATGAATGAAAATCCACGTTTGGCAGGAAGCACTTATCATTATCCGCTAGGAAATAACTGAAACCCAAATTTTACAGGCAACGCCATACTAAATTGGGACTACTTTTTTAGTATTTTATTTATTTACAAAGTACCGTACAATTCTTCTAAAAAATTAAAAGTTAAAAGGCACTCTTTATTGGAGATAACTTTCTACCACTCCTATTAATTCACAGAATTTATGCTCTACAATATCATGATTAAATTTGTAAACGAAAATTGATGTAACTTAATAGCGTGAAATTTAAAAATAGAAAAATTATGACGGGAGGTAGCATTCAGTTTTGAATTGGGGTAGAATTTTTGAAGGAGACTTCGAAGACGTGAGGGAGATCGATCCCCTCTCTACATTGGAGTGAATAGCGGAGGTATCACAGAGAATAGATTGGAATCCAAGGCAGAGAGCAAAGCAAGTGCTTTGGAAAGGAGAATGAGAGAGAAGGTTGCCCAAGGGTTTTCACCGAAACGAGGACGGAACTGCTCACTCCGACAACATGTTTTATTCACCGACATGCATTTGCATACTCGAAGCTCTCCTAGCGTCTTGTCACACTTCCTTACTGTCAATAACATATCCCGTCAAGAATATATAATATATAGTCGACCATAAGGCACGAGAAGACAAGAAAAATGCACCTCCCTGTACACTCACGAATCTTGCTGCACTTACATTCCTTGCATTGGGAACTGTGTATTTAGTCGGAGTGAGAAACACAGGGAAACTTTCTCTGCCAGTTTACACGCTGTACAAAATGTGTCATATCTGTACGTACAATCATAGTGAAGTTAGGTTCACTAAACTTGGTTCAATGTAGCACATTATGTAATGTAGTTACTTATAAAGCAGAACCTCTCTCATTCAGATTTAAGCGAACTATTGTTAACGGGACTTGTCCAAGTGTCTGCTTCTGCATTAAATTAAACTGCAGAGGACAGTCTCTATGCAACATTCTCACTAATGCCATGCAAATCAGCATTTCCTATACTTTCTCTTTGACACTGACAACAACCAGCATAACTTTGTATGTAGAACTGAAATGCAGATGGAGAGCAGAACACTGTTCCCTTCATTTTCACATTAGCTAGCTCTAGCTAAAATTATACCATAACTTATTTTGAAAAATCTATCTGCACTGATTTATGACCATCTCCGAAAATTGTCCAATGCAGTGCAATGGAATTTCTCAAAATATTATCATTATTAATACATAAAATGCATTCGTTGCATTACAGCCAGCTTTAGCCAATTTCTCAGAAAACCTCTTTAGTTTATACTGATCCAGTTCGCAATCCTATCACCTAATAATCCTGAAGCAGATGTGAGCTTGATATGTGCGTAACTATAATAATATTTACAAGCGTGTTCACGAGCAAGTGTGCGTGTGCCCATATCATCGTATTCAAATTCGCATTTTTCCTGTAAAGATGAGACTGCAGTCACTATGTCATGTCAAGAAAGAGCAAAAGATCCCCTCCAGAGTGTCCTTTTATTTTCTGACTCTACATTTTTTGACTTGCCTTCAGGACGGCAAAGTGCTCTACTATCTCTGCTTCGTACCCATTTCTCGCTCTTTTTCTCTCCTAAGTTTGTTCTTTTAAATCTTTTCCGGGAAATGTAAACATTGAAACAATTCATATATGCACAAAATACCGGAGCTCGTACATCAAATGTAGCTGTGTAACCTAGAAATGGGCTACGTTTTTCCATCTTTTCATAGTGATCTACATACAACAGAAAGTAACGGAGGCAAAGGAAAGTAGGGAATAGTAAATCTTGCAAGTAGGCACATATAAGGATTGTACCTTGGCGGAAGGAGAGAATTTGGAGAAGATAGCACACAGCTGTGAGGTTGAGGGTTCGATAGAAACAGACACATCATTTGTTCTTTGTCATAGCTCGTGAGTGAAAGCAACTGTAAGTTATTTGCAAATCCTGTAAGCTAATGCATGAAAGTGCTTTTTCCTATTTTCTCTTTCACAAACATAAGCTTCATTTAAAGGTGATGTCGGTTGACGTGTTCCATGTCTCTGCACAGGATATCATTCAATGTTCAACAAATGTCTTTCGAGAAAGAGAAAACCGTTTATTACAAAGCTACGTACAATATAGGCTACATACTGCATAGTACACACTACATACCAATACAAACTACCGTAGTCTTTGTGGTATTTCTGTCGAATGTCAGTTTTCCCGATTTATTAGTCTTTGCATATTCAAAAATTTTATCCACAAAGTTGAAACAAAATGTAACATATTGGGAAGGAAATGTTTCAGCCTTTATTTGATTTGCATTCTTTAAATTTGGGATTCCAACAAGACATTAAAATACTTATGTACCTTGCAGAATCTTCTGGGCTACTCAAAAATACCTGCAAACCAAAAGCTATGCTTTCCACCTTCAAACATTTCATTGTTGTCTTAAATTGTTAATTGTGTTAGTTTCAATTCAATATGAATTTGGGGTAGGAATGTGTGGTAAGCTATAGTTTGGTGTTTGGTTTTAATTACATATTTTAGCAACTATCGACACATCGACCTTAGCATACTCATAAAAACTACTATGGACACACTGAAATTGTAAAGTTTTTGTAATAGAATAGGCCGTATGCTTACACTTGGCAGAAATGATTCCGTGAAAGTAGGGTCACTAACTAGACAATAGTTACGTTTGTCAGAAATGCAGAATGTGTTTGTCTGTGTGTACTACATACGTGTGTTGTACCAGAATTCAGAAATATTCTTAAGTAAAGTGAGTAAGTAGGGAGCTGTTTACAAATAGTTAGTATAGTATATAGAGAAAAGTGAGGAAAGTGGAGTAATAGGGAGGCTGCATTCTTGAAATGCCAAAAGAAAAGACAAGACAAGAAGAACGCAATAAACACTCACTTTAAAGAATGCTTTCACCAACATGGCATAACATAGTTGAGAGTGAAAACGAAGAAAAAGATATGGAAAATGTTTGGAGGATGGATTGGAATAGCTGGCTACATACCTAGTACGTACTTGAGAGTGGATACATGTAGATATGTACAATTCCTTGGTGATATGATTTGATTCTTATCGTAGGGTTTTACTACGGCTATAATATTATGCAGTTCCCTCATAGGGTAGCCCCAAATGATAGTAAATGTTGGGTATAGGGCAGCGTGTGGTATGTTATGTGCCAGGCCAGTGAAGTGGAGTGAGGAGAAAGTCTGGGATGGGATGGAAGGAGGTAGAAATGAACTTTGTAATGCAAATACACCCGGGTCTCGTCTAATGGAAGAGGAAATCTCAAAGGATGTGATTAATAATGCACAGAGGCAGTCGTAAGCTCGACTTCATAAAGTAGTCTATTTAATATGCATGTGTTTAATGGGAGTTGAGGCTTCTATATATCAAGTGAATTAGCGCTAGCAGTTAAACAAGCATGAGTTCATGCATTTATACAGACATGCGGCGAGGGAGCATACATATCATCGTAGCTTATGCATCCTTAGCTTCACCTACACACTCACTACTCCAGTACCTAGTAGTAGTAGTAAGTAGTAGTGCTACTGCTAGGCATAACAATAAGGCATTTTGCTATATCGGGGGATTTGCTTATACTGTCCATGCATCGGCTATATGCTCATTCTGGTGATCTATGTACTCACTAACATACTATCACATCCATATCTCGTCACACCAAATACATACAGATACTTACAATAAGAGCTACTACGTATTTGGAGTAGGAGGGTGCAAGAGGCCTATAAGCAAATGCCCTACTCCCTTTGCAGTCCCAAGTCCAGTGACTCTATGCATATCGTTATGTAAAATTTGGATAAAATATAGAGAGCGTAGTAAGGAAAGGAAGCCAACCGGAGCACCCAACAAAACAAAACTGCTTTGCCGACGACGAGATTGGCAGAATCTTTATTGCTCTCTTCTCACAACAACATGCATTAAACGGCCTTTATTTTAGACTGCTTTGTGAGATTCTCCACTGTTATTTGGTCTATGAACTCTGCCCTAGTACAGTTAAAGCTGAGTCAAAGCAAGTCAAATCACTGGGCTATGGTTAATACCTTCTGTTAGTCCCTATCTCTATTTCAATGAATATGGATATAAAATTACGCTCCCGTACAGAGTATCGCAAGATACGTATTTTGTACGAGAGGCTGCTAGGGAAAATAGATAGGACATATGCCAGCTGAGGATGGCCCAGCTTGCCAAGCTCCAAAGTAATAGATACAACCTAGAGAGAGAAGATCCACCTATATCATGTTACACGTAACCATCCCGAGCATAAAAAATCTAATGTGTAATTCGTAATATGTATTGCTTCCACTTGCACCCTTCTCTTTCCCACTTATTCTCCCATGAGCTCCCAACTCACGCTGTGTCCTGTCATCCCTCAATTTGCTATTTCCATTTATTTCACATTCATGTACAACTCCACTTTCCTATAACCACTTTCTCTCTACAATTGGGGAACTAAATATTCGCTGCCCTCCTCCTACATATATACTAATACATACGTCGTCAATGATTCTGATATAGATTATAAATATCTAGTATATAGACTCTGTACTAACTATGTACTACACATACCCTATGCATATAATCTGTGCCTGAACCATAGGACGATGTTCAATTTGGATGTAAGTAGGAACAAATGTGTTTGGATTGATGATATAAATACAAATATCGTCAAGTCTTTGAGTTATTGCATTTCTAGACCCAGCAGTGGAATTAAAACGAGCCTATAGCTATGCTCCCGCAGTATTTATATTGATGTCTGTATAGTATTACTTGAGATTGTGGAAATTATTCCAAATCGATAGATTGCTCTCTGTACGTTTAGATGTAGCTATTTGTTATGTAATATTATATTTCCTGATGCTTAGCATCTGCAGTGCATAATAATGCTTAATATGAATGCGCTTTAGTTAGTTAAATTTCAATGGTAGTAGAGACGTCATATATTTTCGTTTCCGTCAGCCCATTCATATAATGCTTTATGTATGACTGTATGAGTGTGCAGAGTCAGTTTGTTTCAGTTCGTTCTGGGGAATGTGCGTGTTGGAGCTGTTTGTCTGATGGACACAATAAATTCAGAATCGGAGACTCTTCGTGCATAGTTCTCCTTTGTAGTCTGTACGTATAATGCAAGAATTAGAATATTATGCATGCTTGAGGAGACAGGAAAGCAAGAAATCTCAGACAGTGAGTCTAACAAAAAGTGAAAGAGCTGAGCCACGCGGAGCTCATGCAGTCGCTAAATTGTCTTTTCCGTATATTTAATACTTACACATGTTCCCCTCTATAATACAGAAGGCGAAAAGAAAGTCTATTGGAAGAAACTATGAAATTATAAAGAAAGCTTTCTCCGACTCAACTCAATGAGACTGAGGCAACTGTGACTGGGAGAAAGAGAACGTCGGCAGGCAGACAGACGGCATTCAGGTCGAAACCCAAGGAGAATATTTGTTATCAATCTAATGTAACTTGATCTCCAACATTTCCTATTTTCATTATAAACACAAATTCCCTTTTCTTCTCCGCTCTCCATCATTGTGCTCGACTCTGCTCACTTATTCTAATAGCCAGTTTATACTACCTTATATTACGTTTCAATGGAATCCAAATTGCTCACTCGTTCCGTGGCAAAATGAAAAAGGCAGACACTAATATAAGGTGGAGTAACTAAATATATTCTCAATCCCCTCTACTAGTCTCATGGTGAAATTATTTTTCTTTCAATTTAAAAAAGTTTATATTTTTAAATAGCAGCTAAGGAACGTACTTTTGTTTAAGAGGGAGGCTACTGCTATAGAAGAACTTTCTCTAATTCAAGACATACGGGAGAAATTTAGCATGAAAAGATTTCACTTTCACTCCTTCTAAGCTTTTCTCCATTCCTCGCATAGCCTCCTTTTACAAATGGTTTATTAGTTGCCGTTAGAGAAAGCATGGGACTCCAAACAGGAACTGTTAGACCTAAATTTAACTTGACTTGACGGTAATTGTTGTATCTGCATAGGTAGACACAGAGAATCGCTTTCTCCTACACAACTCCAAATTTCCAGAGTTTCTTTTCTCATTTTCAGTTTTCTCTCAGTGAAATAAAGGGTCTTTGTATATAACTTTTGATGTAGATTTTTATTCAAATTCAGAAGTGTAATGCCAAGTTGGCTGATTACAAACAAATACGTTTTCTATAGAAGATGTGTCTTGTGCGTATAAAGTATCACATAACTTGCAATATCTCTAGTTACACATGATGAGAACTCTCTGTAGAAAACATTATGCCTGTAATTGTTATTTGGCTAGAATATATTTTTGTATATGTATAGAAAAAATAAAGAACTTGTATTAACTTGCATATATAACGCAGCATATCACCTAACATAAGTAACATCATGTACACTTACTGATGGTACAAGTAAGCTCTGTGCATTTACATTCTCTCGGAGTAAAGTAAATGTTCAGGAAAATTGTTATAGTGATGAGAGAGAAGCAACAGCAAGAGAAACGATAAGTTTCTTGAGATGGGAAGCTAAGCCATATGCTTTTCTTAGTCTTAAGTTTGGGCATTCACTTCTGGCTATGTATGTAAAGTAAGTAGAACTAACTGGAGTATGCTTTGTTACATACATTATCAGTACCAGTACAGATGCACACTTATATTGTCTAGAAACTGCATTTGTATTTTTCATGAAACTGCCTTGCCGTACGCACAGAACTGAGTTTCTACAGAATGCGGAGCTATACATAGGAATTACTTAGCTTAAGCCAACTATCTAATCCTATAAAAGTAACCCAGTCAAATCAAATGTCTCATATCAGATTCTACGGAATAAATCACGTTCTTTTACAAACTGGCCTTGCTGGCTTCTTTTAACTTCTTTCGTCTAACTGCTACTCTTCTCTATGTATGTACGTATAATATCATCGGATCATCTGTAGCTACTCAAGATACACTACACGTACCAAAACTGAAGTACCAACTGTGCTACTCCATTCACATATACCATAGTCTGAAATCTACCGACAAAATTTCTTTAACTTTATATCTCCCTAAAACCAGGCAAATGCATATGCTTATAATCCAATACTTGTTGTTGCTCGTACTATTTAACTCTGCGCGGATATAAGTGTTTATTTACACTCTGGTATCCATATACCTAGTAGATATTGTAAACACAATAGACTTATATCAAAGGATGAAAACTTGTTAGATTTCTTGGTTCATTTAATTTTCTCAAATGACATTTGTTCTACAATTTCAAAGGAAATGGATTCCGCTTTTGTAGATTCACATTTAATTGCATTGGGAAAAGAAAACATTCTATTTTTATCATTGCTATATGTATTTTTTTTACTTGTGATGCGTTCTGTTATACATATATTCTCAGTCTTTCGCTTATTTAAATTATAATTGTTTGATCTTTGGCTTGGCGCATGACACTGTTCAGTTCTATCATTTGCAAATACTTTGCATATTATATTCACTGTTCAACAGTAAATTCATCTAAAAGAACCCTCGAAAGAAGAATGTGAAGCATGTCCAATGTAAATACTTTGTACGCTACATTTTATGAAAATAAGTATAACTCTCTGCCGGGTTGGCGTTTTGAATGATCGACTTCAATAGTGACATCTTGAGAGCAAACGTCTATATGCGCGTACAGTCAATGGGAAATCGAGAAATGTAAATATTATATGACAAACATACTGGGTACAATGCAATAAATTTATAGGTGTATACATACTAACGATAAAGAGTTAATGTGAAATTTAAAACAGAGAAAGAAAAAGACGGGATGGTGTATATGGTTTCTCACATAACAGAACCGAGCGGAAGAAGCAAAGAATTTTACAGAGCCGATGTCTTGGAAAACTTTGAATATTTTATGAAACACTTATGTAAATGTAAAATGGCTTTAGTATCTTTGGTTCTATGTATTTGTTGGTAGGTTCTTCTACTTTCTCCATACACATTTCGTAGCAACTCCACTTATATCACACGCAGATACATTTATCTCGTGTTCATAGGTTCTCTAAAATGGCTCC
Organism: Tomocerus maximus; assembly: GCA_019776445.1. Lineage (NCBI taxonomy): Eukaryota > Metazoa > Arthropoda > Collembola > Entomobryomorpha > Tomoceridae > Tomocerus > Tomocerus maximus. Next base: position 2,871 of record JABASH010004788.1, on the reverse strand, counting down.
TCAATCCGCAGTTATTCACTTTTCATAACTTTTTTAACAGGCCGTGTATGAATCTTCCTTACCTTCCTACATTATTCATGCATTATGTACTAGGATTTTTTAAATATCTTTTTGATTGCTGAAACAAGGATAAATAAATCTATTTGAGTAGTAAAATACTTCTTCTGGATGACAAATACAATAAGAGTTATTCCACAAGAGGGACCACAACAATCGGCAAAGATTGAGTGATCAAGATTTAAATATCTAAATACTATATGAAGGACAAACGGCCTTTTCAATATCAAACGTACTTATGAGCTGCATAATTTCCAAAAATTATTGGCTGTCTAAACTCCATGTACTTAATATTTAATTCTACAGAATATAAAATTAATCAAAAATAACTATCCCTCATGCCAGGCTTAGATAAGTGAAATATATTTCCCATGTAACCAATGAAACTTGATGAACAAACAAATGACTATAACGTAATTCAGCCGAGTGTTTTCAGACCGTGAATGTTTAGTTGGGACCTGTTGCTACGCACTGAGCAATTTAACAGTACGGCAGCGCTGACGGTGAGAGAAAGTCGTGAAAATTTACCACAAGGATTATGAATGACTCGTGCATGAACCGCAGAATTTGTATCGATATTTGAATCGAATGTCTTCATGACGAACGCTGTTTATCCTTTGATTGCGAATTCATCCCCTCAAAATTTTTAAAGACTATCTTCTAGAAGACAACCAAAAATAAGTCTCCCAAATTGTATGCAAATCTCGGAATATTAGATGCCATGACATGACATAGAATGACTTGAAGCTAACTCATTTTGCCCCTAGTACATAATATAACACAATTCATTGCATTCGTATAAATTAACACCAAACAAAATAGTAAATCCCTGTGGGAATGAAATGCACAAACTACTAACTATTATTATGTTTAAATGTTGGTGAGATATTTCGCATTCGGTGGCATTAATCACAATAATGTAGTGAATACTTAAGTTGCGTCGGTAGTGGTCGCTTTTACATGTGTTTTCCCACACCATCATTTTGTGGATAACTCACCCAATTTGACGTGTCAATTTCACGCACGGTGTCTTAAAGTGAAGATACACTATCCTGCTCGGACTTATAAGGCTCAAAATTTATGATTTTGACCTATAAAGGTCACACGAGTGGTTTGAAATAAAAAAATATTTTATTTTTGGCGGGATGTCTTTAGACATGGATGAAAGGGCAATTAATAGGTATTATGAAAAAATCGGCCTTATAAGTCCGAGCTGGCCATGGGATGGATCTTTAGGAAAAAATCAGATAATTTTCAGTGAACCCGTTTAGCATTATGACCAAAATGATGAAAATATAAAATTTGCATGTTTTTGTACTCAACTCAATGTAAATTTATCGAGTTCATAGCAATTTCTGCTAGATGCTTGGTACCGACGTACCTTAAGCAGTGTTGTATTGCGGACAGAAGCGTAGTTTTTGAACGTCCACTATCTGTTAGTTATGCTTGTGTATTTTGTGGGGGTTACTTAATAATATGTAACTTAATAAAGTAACAATCAGACTAAAAGCAATTCAAAGAGAAGAGTTAATTGAACTTTGCACGAACAGAGATACATATCCGCGAGACATACGATATTCATGTTCGTCAATCAAATTCCCATTATTTTCAGGAAATAGCTGAACTTGCTTGCAGAGAGTGAGACTCAAACAATCAGTGAAGAGTTGAAGGCCCGTTGTCAGCCTTTCCATGTGGAATCTGCTATGTAGATGTTTTGTCTATAAAAATGAAAGTTTCCCGTGCTTTCTGAATTAACATCCATAATTCAAGTTTACTGGGATGAGAAACAAAGACGTCATACGTCTGAGACCTTATGTTACTGTTGCCTGACGAACTCAAACAAATTACAAGTTGCATACTCGAAAACTTGATGAAAATTCCTCACTTTTAAAGATTTGATTAAATCATGATTTCACTAGCTTGGGCTGTTCTTCTCAACTTTCTATCCATATATTTCAAAACTCATATGTATGTACCATATGTACTATGTAGTCTAAAGTGAGAAAATAAAAACATTCATTGAGTATTTCAAAGTTTTTGCTTTCTCCGATTTATGCCATACAGATACAACAAATTTCTATAGTGCATAACCATATCTGAAGAATATTTTTCATACAACTCATTTTGCTGCTTCTATTTTCTTTTAGTTAAGAAACTTTTAACGTTAAAATTTCAGTAATAGTTGTATCTACTAATTGTTACACATACTTCTTTTGTTACAAGAAATGCTTTTGTCCATAGTAGTAACGAGCCCGTAACCCAAGGGTAGCCGTCAATAAAACAGGCAGAATCCATGTGGGCAAAGCCACACAAAAGTATCTAGCCAAATTTGCCTGAATAAGATTGCGAAATAATAGTGCCAATACAGCAACCTTCCCGGCTACTTTCTCACATCTTATACAGGAAACACAGTCCGACGAAAATGGACATGGATCTCCCCCGATCTCCCCCATTCGAAAAATATAAGATTTTTGGAAAAGTTGAAAGTGTAATGAAATAGGCATTAGCTTGGAATAGATTGCCAAGAAATTTTGTATGCTAAGAGCTCAGTATGAACATTCTGACGGATAAAGTGCAACAACTCATGATAGCCGAAAGAAAAAATGTCTTATTAAAATATTAGTTTGGAATATTTACAACACACAGTTTAGTGTAATTGTAATTGTCTGTCTGTAATAGTATAGCAATGAGTAATAGTGTTAGTGAGTACTGAGTAGGGTGTCATGAGTTGGAAAACAGTGACCTGTCCTTGACTGTGCCTACTGATTTGATTCTGTATTGATTGGATGAATATGACACTTGAATAAAGTCAAA
>JABASH010004787.1:0-13322 GCA_019776445.1 Tomocerus maximus | reverse complement strand
ATACTCATCTCAATCCAACCAAAAGTAAAAATGTGTTCAGCCACCAATCCTCAACTCCATTCCAGTCCAAGGCTCAAATCCATCAAATATTAAGGAATCCAGATCTAACTACTCCGCACACATTAATGTCCACTACTACAGATAACTTACACCCATTAACAGTCGTCAATAGTAAAACTCGTAGTCTCGTACTCTTCTAATTTAAAAACTGCAATTTTTAACGAAATAAATAATGTCATCATATACAGCAGGAACTAAAGGTACTTGAACAAAAATTGTTGGTGAATACCAATAGAATTATTAATTTGACTGCAGCAGCAGAAAAACACTGACACGGGTTTAAAGAAATCTGAAACAGTAACGAAATAGTATTACCCCAAAAAAGGATAATAACGGAGGTAGTATATAATTTGAGTAAGGACTAAGGGAAGTGTAGCGTCGATTTAAATGCATATGAGTAAACATTGGAGTGTAATAAGAAGACATTGGGATGAAAAGGAGCAGTAGACGGACACAATAGTTCTATAATGCGTGTTTTCTGTGGCATTTGATTTGACACTTGGATGTAGGATTGTTGTAGTTAGTTAGTTAAGGTCTGGGGTCGAGTATTTTGTTTACAAGACACAAGATCCGTCGTAGGAGTTGAGAGGACGTCATGTTAGTGGAAAACAAGAGAAGGTGCATTTGGACAAGAAAAATAAAGATTAGGAGATGAAGACAAGGATGAGATTTCAGTCGTTGGGGTATAGGCAGTATATCTACTTAAGTATATGACGAGGAAATCCGAGTCGAGAAATTCAGTTTTGAGTTGGAGTGAGACAAAGTGAGTAAATGAAGCTTTATCAAGTAAGTATATAATGTGTTGGAACGGTGGAGATGGCGAGGGAAGTAAGAAAAAGGGATGCGGAGTCTGTGGCTTGGCATATGTCAGACAAGTCGAAAAGAAAAGCAGAGCGAATATAAGTATAAGTGGAGACAGATATCTAAAACAACTGGGATGCACATGAGTATAGCGAGTGTGAGGCAGAGTGGAGAAAGAAGATGCGGATGCGATGTCTGAGTATACTAGCCGAGTTGGTGGGTCTTCGGGATGGAGGAGTGAGGAGTCTGATCCCTTTGTTCATTGGAAGGGGCGAGGTTGATTGCGAGGAAGTTGCCATGGGGAAGCGGGTATCGAGGCGGTGCTCCCGTGGCGGCGGGTTGGTGGGCTATCAACGGCTCCGGTGCGCCGATAGCCTTGATTAGGTGGCCAACGACACGGCTATCATGTACATGCCCCGACTCCACCCACATAACCAATCTACTCAGCGATACTCCGGCTGCCGAGCCTAATCGCGGGACTTACCTCTCACTTACCCCCAACCAACAACAACCAAACCAACGACTCCTACTCTCCGTCTCCACGACTCAACAACACTCTTCCATCCACACAGCCATACGACTACTCTGCTAATAGTTCACTACTCATGCACGTATTATGGATGGAAGACCAGCCAGGGAGTCTCAACGATACATATTACTAATCATCACTATACACACAAAATACTTTTCGATATTAATACGTGTACTCTCAATACAGAGCTGCACACACTATCCACTGGCAGGAGTACAGATATCTTCTCCACTTATTTGGTCACTTTTTTTGTGCTCCACACACTCTGCACTAATAAATAGAAAGGTACATGCATAGGTATCCTATTGTGTGTGCACAGAGAGGCAGGGGATGCATATTTCTCCGTGCTCGGTACGGGGATGTGTATCCTGACATTATAAATATTATCCCAGTTGAATTCAGGCATCATCCAGATAGATAGCCAAACAGATATCAGAGACGACATGACTGACTACTAATTCTCGTCTCTTGTTTATGTGATCCCTTGATCACAAGTCGCCCCCTGCCCAACATAACAACTATCTGTCTACTCCTACTAAATACTCATTTTAGTACCTCTCTATACCCAAATACTCGGATAGTCATCGTAGACAGAGATACGACGTTTGTGCGGTGTGTGAGTGTCAGAGAGATAGATAGTGGAGAGTGCACAGACGACTCAGTCCTCACTACCGGGTATTCATAGACTATCATTCCACGGATCATAACAATCCGCAAACGATAGTACACCAAGAAACACGTCGCTCCCACTCTGCTCCAATGTTACATAACTCCAGGTCATCCTCTACACCAATACTCACCCGATCACATTCGCAATCTCAACTTTCCCCACAACTCTGTACTTTACTTAAGAATACTACAAAACTACTTGAACCTACACAGTTTGTAATTTACACAATGATAAATGATTTTTAATTCGAATCAGTTCCACACAAGTGCAGTTCTCAATGTAGTATACCAATAATCGCGAATTATATTGAACACAAATTTTCACGTACAAATCTCATTGATGCCAATAATTTGAATTCTGGACAATAATTACTAAAGTTTGTTCAACAATTTCCTTAGTACAGGTCAGTTTGCAAAACAATTGTGTGCGTGTGTGTGACTAAACTTTTAGCAAACACCGAAAGAAGATTTTGCAAATCATTTGGCAGTTTGTATACGTTTGAAAATTGAAACTGTTATTTATGGTGACAAAATGTCGTGTTGTGTGTTTGTGGAAGATTCGGAGTGATTAGGAGAGGACTTTCTTCCGGGATTGTTAAACTCGGTGCTACGCTGGCTCCTGAACCACAACGGAGCGACTCGGCGGCCAAAAGTCCTGGCGTCGACCAGCTCAAAAACGAGTTGGATGAGTCGCAGTCCCACAGCAATTCTTCTCATTCACAAAATTCTCAATCAGAAATTGACAGTCCGTGCCAATCCCCCAATAGTCACAGTGGTAAGGCACATTACTTAAACCACTCCGATCTAAATTAACTTATTAGCACAAGTCACAAGTACAGACAAATCTTTTCAATGCAAATTGATGTCCCTTGGACCGTTGAGGTTGATGACTTAAAAGTTTTGTACGCACAGGGACACATTCCATGATGAGAATACAGAAATTAATTGTTGTCTGCATATTTCACTACTATCTCATTTTTGTTGAAGCCTCTAGAAGTATTAATAATTTTCATAACCTTTGGTTGATTTTAAGCTGTAGACAACCATCAGCCAAAAGTAAACAATTGTCTCAATTTTTAGTATAAACTAAGCACGTGTGCGAATGCGAAATTGCACTGTGTACATAATTGGCAGAATTTGGGAAACTGTCAGGAACTAAATAATTTTGAGGCAATAATAATAATCATGACATCCATATTTCTGGGGGTTTTCCAGATTAACATGCACGTACACAATTGTAGTAGTGTGTCATAACGTGCTAACAATTGATTGTTTAGTTTTCGATATTCTATGATATTTATAATCAGTGTAGAAAAGCATACGAAAATGTTCAGGAAAAGACTACACAGAAATCATCAATCTGTATGTAGTGTTATACTTATTAGATATCTCCGTACATAAATAGGAGACTCTTGTAAACCAAATAAGAACATTATGCTAGCTAACAACTACTTATACATTGTATAATAACAAGACAACAATATTATTGCCCAAAATTATAATATCCTTATCCTTTCTTTCTCTTTACTGTTATTGGTTGCCTTAATTAGCATGAATATTAAAAGTAAGGGAATTGTTAATAGGGTTTAATTTGCAGGACGAATTGTTATTTTGGTGACTTGTTGAGAGTGAGTGAGAATGATAAAAGTGTTTGTTAATTGCAGGGACGCATTCGCCGTCAAGTGTGCGGAACGAGAACGATCACCCGTCCCAGTTCGCCTCGCTCCCGCGCTCCTTCTTCCACCCGCTAATCCTGCGGGATATCGAAGCCCACAATCAGAAGCTGGAAAGTCACCTGAACAACCAGAACCACGGGCTGCAGGGTTCTGGGCACCACCCGCACCATCACGCCAACAACCACAACTCCCACCCGCACCAACTCCACCCGCACCACAACAACAAATCAATCATCATCCCCCAAGCTTTAAGAATGGCCCTCGGGCTGGGTAATCTCGGTGCCGGCGGGGGAGGCTTCGTGGCCCAAGGTCAGGGCAGTGGTGGCGGTGCTAACGGCGGAGTCCCGCCCAACCCCAACTCCCTGCCGCCCGGCATCGCCGCTCCGACTCCGCTCCTACCGAGTCACATGCTGGCGGCAGCAGCACTGCCCACCCTGAACTTCTCGGTGACCCAAGTGGCCGCGGTGTGCGAGACCCTGGAGGAGTCGGGGGATATTGAGCGTCTGGCGAGGTTCCTGTGGTCCCTGCCCGTGGCCCATCCGAATATCGGGGAGCTGAGCAAGAGCGAGTCGGTCCTTCGTGCCCGCGCCATTGTGTCCTTCCACTCGGGCAACTTCCGGGAGTTGTACCACATCCTTGAGACGCACAAGTTCACCAAAGACTCGCACGCCAAGCTGCAGGCCATGTGGCTAGAGGCCCACTACCAGGAGGCGGAGAAGCTCCGCGGACGACCCTTAGGCCCCGTGGACAAGTACCGGGTGAGGAAGAAGTTCCCGCTGCCCCGCACCATCTGGGACGGCGAGCAGAAGACGCACTGTTTCAAGGAACGCACGAGGTCCCTGCTCCGTGAGTGGTATCTGCAAGACCCCTACCCGAATCCGACCAAGAAACGCGAGTTGGCCCAAGCCACAGGCCTCACTCCCACCCAAGTGGGCAACTGGTTCAAAAATCGGCGCCAGAGAGATCGGGCCGCTGCCGCAAAAAATCGGTGAGCAAAGCTTATTTTCTCCACTCGAAGTCTGGATTTGCATACGGCCTTCGTTTCTTAGATTTTCTATCACTCACCCAGTGAAAAGACACATTTGTTTGTTTTCCTAGTGAGCACAAATGACATTTCCGACGAAAGGGTAAAGCAAATGTCAATATTACACACAATGACGATCATTCCATTCCTACAAGTCCCCCTAATACGTTCTTTATGTATAAAGTAGGTACATAGTTGCATTATCTGTATAGCAAGATTGTTAACGATGATATATTGATGTATCGTCAAGATATATAGGGCAGTGTACGCATTTAGATTGGATTGTAGATCATTTCGGCTGATGTAATTTGTTCAGCGTTTATTTTACGCTTTATATTCCCGGGTCGTGGTGCGGTGTTTGTTGGTTTACAATTTTCCACGGCCTGGTCTTTATGCCCCAATTCAGCTGTAAGTTCATTTTCGGTGGGATTGTGAATTGTCATCGGACTGGCTGCAATAATAATGGGCCGAGGGAGCGAGGAATAATGGAGAGATGTGAACATGAGAGCTTAGCACACTCTGATTGTAGTCGGTGATGGACTCACCGAGGTTTAAGGTTAGCCAGGTTAACTTACTCCGTCCGACTACTCTGCATAATAGTAGGATCACATCTTCATATTCATATCACTCTATCGCATCCAAGTTTTTGTGAACTGGAGCGAGAGAATACAATATTTATGAGTGAAATGAGCTGACAGACATGAGCTCTGCTCTGACTCTCCTCAACTCCATTTTGTTCTCTTTTGATGCAATCTGATCGAACCGAGTGAGTGAGATTGAAAAAAGATTCAGTGAACAGATAAGAATGATCAAAAAGACCCCAAAGCGCTAAACAGAATTGAGGAAACAAAAGGAAATCATCGGGAAATATTACATTTTCTCGACGTAGAATTGAAATACTTCCAGACTCTCCTCTCCTCTCTACGACTCTCCACTCCACTCTTCTCTCAATCAAAACACAAATATTCTCTGCAATCTTTTATCAAATACAAACAAATGGCAAACCAACAAAATTTTAACTCATTCCTTCTACACCAACGTTTTTATGCCACGAGAATCTACCTAGTTTAGCAATAACAAAACATTACGCAAATGAAAACGACAGTTTTGATTCACGACTGCAAAAAATAGCCGCTAATATTCATTGGACCCTTTATTCATCTGATCTGGATTATTATTTGCATATTTTTTAGAAATGAATGTACAGGATTAGTGCAGACAATACAAACCTTTTTCGTCTGTAGTTTGGTGCAAGCTTAATGTATGTGAACCGAGACGGAGAAATTAACATATATTTTGCAGACATAGCAGTAAATAATCAGGATAATTGTCTCCTATTACTATTGCAGTTAAGGTACACAACACATTTTGTAAATATTGATCTCCGAAGCTTAGATCTCATATGTTGTGGTGTTGATGTGTAAAAATTGGTACATTTAGCTTAGGCGATAGAAATCCCTTGCATTGACATCTTATCATTTTCGACTATTTTGTATTTACATTTGTAAGTAGATGTAGTAAATAATTTAGTTGGTTCATCAGACTTACGTCAGTGTGATGTGAGTGGGTAGGGACGGGTAGAGTGTAAATCCTCCATAAGTGGGTTCTGTCCTTAAACTGCAATAGTTGGATGGAGTCTTTTAAAAAGTGTCTGTGTACATACTATACAGAGTATACTATAATATATAGTATAATATATAGTATTAAGTGGGTTCTGTCCTTAAACTGCAATAGTTGGATGGAGTCTTTTAAAAAGTGTCTGTGTACATACTATACAGAGTATAATATAATATATAGTATAATATATAGTATATTGTAAATTGTAACATTGTAAGTGAGTGAGTGCGACTAAAAGGGATAAGACAGGTAAAATGGATATCCTTGTTATGCGAGTTGATGTGGTAAGCTGACTACAATGAGAGTGTCCGTAGTCTGGCTGGAAATAGTGCAGTGTCAGCTAATCCATAAAGCCTTCGTCTCAGTCTCACCTCATTTAGTCCAAAAGGTATCACTTCTCTTTTTGAATTGGGTATCTCTATATGCAGTATTATGTAGTCACAAGTATTACTTGTACATTATAGATCTCCGAATTTCGGGAGAGAAAAAGAGTGGGAATGATGTGACAGAGATACTTTGTATTATTTATTAAGCAATACATCCTCTTAAAGTCGGACTGAAGCCAAGTGCTAATAAGGCACTGTTCCTCTCACTCTCTGTGTAAGACAGACCAGAAACCAACTGCCACATCAAAAAACAAACTGGCTCTATAGGAGTAAGTATAAGTAGATCTGTCTAATAGCACTACATAAAAGAAAAGCTGATGCCACTACGTTCTTCTATGGCATCATGTCACGGAGGTATTATAGCAGCTTAAGTCTTCTTAGTCTCACTCGTTTCTATTCTACAATTGTCTCTAATGTAGTGAGCACAAGGAAAGCAATAGCAAATACCCTCCTCTGGAAAAACTCAAAATCACCTTAATACTGAACTACATACTATAGGTACTACATACATACATACTTACTATATTAATATACTTAGGTGTTCTATTATAGGTGTTTTGTTCACTTAAGAGCTATTTAACGGTGACAAGACTGCAATAATGCTACTACTACTACTACGTAGGTAAGTAAGTAAACACCAGTATGTATATACACAGGACTGCGTATCATGCTAACTAAGCTAAGCCAAGGGAACAAAGGAAAGAGTAGGAAACTGAAGTAAAGAAGGCAAAGCAAAAATGAGTCGGGATCAGACACAAAATCCCCTTCAGTGTTACTCTGTGACTGAGCTGCACTTTATCGTTTCGTTATGTTAGCTAGTTCACTTAACGATCATAATCCTCCATCACTTCTACTTCCCTACCTCATTTTTATTTTCGTCTCACCAACCTGGAACAATATCCACGACTCAACTCCTAATCTTTTACTTTTTCTTAACTATAGCACTAGCGACTCAGTCAGAGTATTTTAAAACTCAGTACAACTACGGCAGGTCCACAAATAATTGTTTTTGGCGTTTGTGCATAATATTCTCCCCTCACATGATCTATTTGCTGAGCCAACGAACCGTAATCTCTGTCCTCATAAGTAAATCATACTTTTTGATTGAGAAATTGAAAGAAATATAAAAATGGGATTGATCTGAGATGGGGAATTGGAGTTAGCAAAGCTTCCGTCTTCCCTCTTCATCATTTCCCCATTTATTATTTGATTCGCTCTGTTTCTGTGATGAGCGACCGTGCGTGTGAAATGTTTGGTAAATATGTAGTCAGAGGCAATAGGGCAGGATCCTATATCTGCTCTATATACATATAACTACATATAAGCTGACATAAATATACAGTTGGATATTATGCAATGCAACAAAACTAAATTACAAGCTCGACTTGGCTTGACTTTTCAATTGTGCTATTTGAAACTGGAGTAATTTAAATTGTGGAATCGATATTGATGCTAACTAACTGTGCATTCCTATTTTGAATTCAAAAGAAATTTTCTCCGTTGATTGGACAGACCTTTAGTAATTGGCTGCAATAAGAAAATGAGATGACAAATGGCATTATGCAACCATTTGACGGGAGTCGTATTTATGATAATGTAATTGTACGAGTAGTAAATGCTTCTGCTCCCAATTACCACACTAAATATTCGAGGTGTATATTCCTAATGAGCCTAAATGAGCATTATTAAATAGTTTCATTCTTTTATGGCAGACTGGCAACTGTCACTTCACTCAGTTAGACTAAACTATGTAGTTCATGTCTAATAAATTGTTGTGCCTCTGGAAGGACTCTGACTAGACTTGGCATACACATATGCTAGTCTATATAGTGTATAGTGTCTGTATGTAAGGATATTATGCGCAGGGACTCAAAATTGTTGGCTAATCGTGATTCCTCATAGACTCTGTCTTGCCACGATCAACATCAACGGAATGGTGCAGAAGGGACTGGATTTGGAGATGAGAAAGAGTCGACGAGTCATCCACTTCCGGCAGCCTCTAATTTGCATTCAAATTTAAATTACACGGCAGAGTCTGGCGTAGCATAGCGTATCACTATCTCTGCTGGAATCCTTTCATATTATTCAAAGTCGAGACATAACTAAAGAGACGCTCTCTCCCTCCACCTTTATATCTCTGCCGAGACTTCCATATACTCTTTAAAATTATTTAAAATGCAAAATGCCTTTACTGAGTTGCATGGACAGATAATAATACAAGTTAGGTAATGGAATATATAGAACACTAGAGCATGCAAGAGTGTGTGTGTGCAGTGCAGCACATCAGACGGAAAATGGGCGACAAATTATAGTCTCTCTCTTCAGTCTTGTCCTTCTACATTTAAAAGACCCTATCATTTAGAATTACTTCACTACTATTTGCTTAACTTTACACGGACCCCATTCAGCATCACAATTTTCGATTTTTGAAGGGCCTTCCCCATTATGTCCTATTCACCCTACATACACATGTACACATACTACACACACAGACTAAGTTGACAATGTACCTATTCACTTAATATCTGTAGAATAATCTCATTACAACAACCCTTCTTCTGAACATTAATATGTCACTTAGTAGTAGTAGCCGTAGTATTTGTAAACAGTTTAGTTGCGAGACAGTAGAGTCCCAAGTATAAAGTGTTGAGGTGATGGAGTCCGATTAAAGTGATATTTGTTGTGAAGAATATATATTTGTGTATTAGTTAGAGGTGAGCGAGTTATTTTCCGCATAATCAACACCCAACTGGGAGACAAAGCTGTTTAGACGTTGGGCATTGGACTGGGACAGAGGAATTACACGTTGGCCATAGGAGACAGATCCCACCACTGGGACTACAAGACTACTTATTTACCTTCACTCGCTTTTTTCAAAGACGACGTGATGCCGTAATTATTACTCCATTCCATTGCATACATCCACTTTGCATTGTATACACAGCTACCTACCCCTAAATATCTCACAGCAAATGCCAGTTCATATACTATGCATGTATATGATGACAATAAGCAATTCTATGAATCTGTAGTGGGTCTCGTCTCTGTGACTCGCTTTCTAATAAGCGCATTATTATCTCATTGGCTTCACTTGGCTCAGTCCATTGTGTCTTTTGTGAATAGAAATACTAAACGTCTGACCTTTGACTCATTCAAACCACTTTAATTTATTGTCAAGCGATCAGAATAGGTGCAATGCCAAACAATCCTATAATCTAAACTACTTCCCTAAGGCATTTTGACTTGCCGACGTGTCCAATTCATAATAACCTAATATCTCTTACGTACTTGTGCTTTGTTTATCAGTTTCAAATATTTATCCTCTGTGAACAATACTATATTGACTGACACTGATTGCAATTCACTACACAATAAAAAGGCCTACTTCTATTTAATACTAATCTCGGAAGGCTGTCTTGATCGATAAACATATTCAGCCTGGATTTACTTAAACATAAGATAGATATTCAAATTATATTTTGTCTTGTACCTACATGACGTATTTATGTTAAGAATTGGCTAAAAATTTCAGGCCAGAATATTTATCTAGAATATTTATCCTTCATTTATACTACTTGCGTAATATTAATTAGGTACGTACCTTGTTATGTAGTTTTTGTTTGTATTAAATACTAAAAATATCTGCGCTTGGTATATTGTATTAGTTTGTTTACTATTGTCGTCTGTAGTCACAGTTTAACTGGAACCTAGAACCCAGCTTCGAATTTAAAAGTGCAGGCATATTAGATGCTTCTTCTGAGTATTTGTAGGCATTTAGAACTCCACACACACTTCCCTAGTTATTTCATTCTGGTAATGTTATCCTAGCCTCTATTTATAATAAGTATAATATTATCGGTCTTTTCATCGTAGTCTGCTTACAATATTCCATTTCATATTAATGTCCTATTTAATTGTAGTATTTGTAATTCAGACAAAATGGAATATCCTCCACCGTATCGTTTACATTTGCTTTGTTCAGATTTATCCCGTTCCCATTCAGCTCCATCTCTCAATCCCGTCTTTTGAAAGACTTTTTTAAATGTGCCATGTGCATTTACCTAACCTACCCGCTGTATGTTGAGTGAAGATAATATTTTGTGTTGCCCAATACAAATCTAGACATATATTTACGGAGCATGCATGGAGATGTGTCCTGCTATCACTACTAAATAGGTGGATAATAATTGGGTTTTAGTGTTGATATAGGATGGGATTAGTAAAAAGTTAGACAAGAGAATAGAAGGAGGAAAATGTTGAAATTGAGACGAGAGTGTCTTTTGTCGGACGACACGAAAATTACGGGTATTAGAGTCGCTTATTTTGTATTGTCGGTGCGTGGAGTGGATGGAGTGCCATAAATATATAAAACGTATAAATAGTTCTGATATAGTTCGTTAGTTGAGATGCGATTGTGAGTTACCCGTTAGTTGTTGTGCCTAGTTCTCGGCCGGAGGAAAGGAAGCCAAAAAGCAAGGGAATAGGACACCGACTCTTCATCCCTGTAACGTAATGCTCAAATAAATGACCGACTCTTTTCAACTGCACAGGGAAAATTCACGGATCGGCTCACTTTACTAAATACGTAGCTACCTCATCCTACTATAATAATATTATCATCCACTGCACTAACGAACATCTACTACGTAGCATACACATAAGTACTATAATACTATATATAAAACACAGTACGTAGTGCCCATCTTGTCACAAGGCTCCTCATTCTTTCAACTCAACACATGCATGAGAATTTTTATACCTATTATGCATAATAATAACTTCATAGATTTGTTACTTTGTGTACCTACTGGATTTCCTAAATGTTATCAAAATGTTTGATTTCCTTATTTTTTGCATTACATCATTTACACTATAATGACTCAACTGTGTGTTAAAGGAAGAATAATATATAATAATAATAATTCTTTATCCAAGTGTATCCACTTTTCTTATTCGCAATTTGGGTTAAGAATAGCATGTTATTTTTAGTGAAATATGTAAAAATATCTGTAATTAATGATCCTACTACTTGAGAAGTATAATTGCACAGCAGATAAGTTATTATATTACGAAATGGCACTGATAAATAAATATGAGTGAGTGAGCATAGTAATGATATAGAGACAGATAAAGGTATTGCAGGGGCATAGCAGCATAGAGGAGAGTGATCGTATTAATGCAGGTATTCTCCCCTATGGTAGGTAATTTGTAATATAGGAATGTAAATAGTATATGAAGTGGCAAATAAGAGAAATAGGAATTGCGTGACAGCATAGAATTGAAACCGAAATGAAAGAAAATGAAATTATTTCTTGTCGGCTGACTGCAAGTAACGCTTAATAATATTCTGATGTAGAAATACTGAAAGTTTTGTTTTGTTTTCTGTGTGGATGAAGTAATTTCATTGTTGAGTGAGATGCGATATAATATCTGACGATAGTATGGCATTGTTTTGAATTGCAGTATATACTCACTAAATAGATATGTAATATTATGTAGTAGTATATGCTTAAATTGTGCTGGATTGCTCGGTCGGACTCATTCAGTGCTGTCCTGACCGACTGCTGTGGTATTACATAACATTACATGATTATCTGTTGATAATGTGGTCAGGTCTGGTTGGATGAGAAATGAGTCGATTTGAGATGACTGCCTCGCTTGGCCATACCTTCCGTTCATTTTCATTTCATAATGTCCATTAATAACAACACGGATGAATTAAACCTTTCAGACACCTTCTCTGTTTTTATTTTACTCTCGCTCACTCACAGCACACATTAATATACGGATAGCATGCGCTCTGGACGCAATATTTTATTATTAATGTCCGTTTCGGTGCAAAAGGATCTATCGTATACCTGTATAAGTGTAAGTAGTATAAGCATATAGGCAGAGATGGATAAGAAAGAGAAGCGCATTGAATTTTAGACAAGATGACGTGACGGGAAGAAAAATTAAAAGTTGCCCCTGCAGAAGCATCGACAAATCCATTCCCCCTCATCACCTTAATGTAACTTAACTTCAACTTCAATTTTCTATCGAATTAACTGCATTCTCCGTCTCTCAGCTTCATTTGTTACTCTTAAAAACTACCTGTAAGGAAAATAATACTTTGGATCACTTTTTCTGGAAGACGAGTGCTCTGTATATCTTGCATCTCTATCTCTCGGCTGTCTACGCTCCTCAATGTGAATTTTTTGTGTCAACTCAGAGAGAGAACTGAAAAGAGTCCGGTGTCGGTAGCTTTTCTATTTTTTCGTTAATCTGAGAAGACGAGTTAGACGCGTAAACTGAAATGGCTCATATTCGAAATATTTGTTCCAGCATTAATTAATATCATATTATGCTTAGTTGCATGCCACTATCTGGAGTAATCAAGATCCACGTATCACTTTGGGTTATCGTTAGTTTACATCATTTGCCAAGTGTAGCAGAACTACAGTCTTTATGAAACTGCCGGGTCGGCAGTAAAAAATGTAAATAGGTATTGCATCTCATTGTCCGTTGTCCCTGAGGACTCGGCTCTTTCTGATGTATACAATGCTAAATGTAATAGA
>JABASH010004786.1:0-13323 GCA_019776445.1 Tomocerus maximus | reverse complement strand
TGCTATTAACTCAAAGCTTAAATTAGAAAGTGGTTTTCCATGAACAGCTAAAAACGTATAGGTTTTATTAGTTTTTAATAATCATTTGATAAATATTGCATTACGGATATAATGGAAAATTTCGTAGTAATGTATTATTAGAGGTAGGTACTATATTATGAACTACAGGTGTGTATCGAAAATCACCCCCCATTTTCATGCCCATATAATTAACCTACTAGCACTTTATTATTATCGCAGGCTGTTGGAGTTTGAGTTAACTGGACAAAAAAGTCTTCATCCGTGCCAAACTTTATTTTTTAGTATAACTACTAAGAAAGTTCGTGTTTTTACTCCTTTTACATAGTTCATGTTTAAAAATTGAAAACATTGTCCAGCGCAAAAGTTTCACTTACAAAGATAAAATTGGAAATATTATTGGCCACCGTACAATTGTTACTTTACATAACAATAAATAAGTTACAGAACAGAATATAAGAATAAAGGAAAGTTTTACATTCTCTTTTCAGGAAAGTGTTGCCGTCAATACGAAAACATGAAAGTTTAAATGAATGCACATAAATTGCATTTATATAAACTTAAAGTTCAGGAATTTAACATAATTCTTTTTATAGATACAACAACTACAATTTGCATATGCAGTTGCATTTTTGCATTATGTAAACAATTTTCTCAAGTTAAATAATAATTTGCTTTTATTTTTTCTTTTTCTTGAGAACATTCCAAGGCGATAGTGTCGGGTTGAGAAAACTCTCGGCATAGTAGAGAAGCGTTGGATCATTTATGTCGTCGAATAAATAGGACGCTGCTGAATTTTCCCTTTTGTAGGATGGAGCCGACAAAGATGACCCTTCGTGAGTGAAAGCAAGATCCAGTGGAGAGGGAAATTCTGCATCAAATCCTCCTGAATGGTGACTGCACACAATACAATTAAATTTCCAAACTTGTCATGTTATTTAACTATTTTAATCAATATCTTTAGTTTAACGCAAGTAGCAGGGCAGATGGGTCTGGTTTTAATTATAGTTAGTAAAATGCTTCAGTTAATAAATATTTTTGAAATCACTATTGATAATGTGAATAATTATGTAGAAGGAAATAAAATATTAATTTTGAAGGCTTCTCCATAAATATTCGTAAAAGCTAGATTTGGGAATAAGGATTATTGTGCCCCCTGTGCAAATAAGATTTTTAGTTGATTTATGTTACAAATAGCATAGTATCTTGCCACCAGTGTTAAAGTAAATGCAAAAATTAGAAAATCGGCTACATATATGATACATAAGTAAATAAAATAATTTAGTCGGATTGAATGCAATCCACTTATATAAACAATCTGGTTTAATGGGAAAGGTTGAACAAAAATACCTACTTATAATATTTTAGTGTTGTACAAAAAAGCTAAATACTTTACATAATTGATGTAAATTTAATGGTTAAACAAGCCAGCATAATAAATTGTGTTATATTTTGGTATATAAGTATTAGTATTGATTCATAAATTGTTTTCGTATGCATCGAAATCTACAAAACGCCAGTAGATTGGGAAACTACAGGATACCAACCAACTATAAAACAATGAGTTAAGAAAATGAATCGATTCTGACTCTGTAGCTATAAAAATTAGAATGTTACAAAAAACGGTATAGAAACGAATATAAAATGCATTTGAATTAAAATTAATACAACTAAGTTAACGATGCGGTCATCGTCGAATTCAAAACGAAAATTGAATTTTTACTTAAGATAGATACTGCAAATAAAATATCATGTATTTAGGTTTTAAGTCAATATTGTCGTATTGCCCTGAACATGTTTCCATATGACTGTGGCGTTGTTGAACAACGTATGTCTACCACATCGTCATCATACACACAATTTTATGATAACTTTTAATGTAAGTTAATTTCTAGGTTCGAGAATACTTACTCAAACTGGATATGGTTGGATTGGGTTAGTTGGTGACAGAAGACATCTTAATAAAAGTTGCAAGAATAAGCCTCTTGAAGTGTGTCGTCACTTTCTACCAGAAGGAAAGTTTTGAGAAAAGTAAAGCATCATGAAGACAGACGATGAAAGACTAAGAGAAGCAACTTTTCTCAGTGTGAGAGTATAGTGAAGAGTTTAGTGAAGTACTTTAGGTACAGATAATTATTTACAAATGATTCGACTTACAAACTTACAATTACAAACTGGTATTCAACAAACTTTAATTAAAAGTGAACGAAACAAAATTAATAAGTGTTGTTTATAGTGGATTCAATATCTCTACTTCTGTATAAATACTTCCCACTCTTAACAAATAAAATGCATTGACATGAAAAACTATTCTATTCCATAGTTCACTTTAGAAGAGTTAATCATAAGCCCTTTGAATAGATCAAGCTTTTAATAACTTTCTACATCAAAGAAACTTTTCGGTATGTAAGTTCTTTATGGAATAACAATTAATTAAAACTTCAAAGAAACAGAAAGGAACGTGGGCGCTGGTCATCTGCTGTCACAATATATGTCTTTGAAATATTAGAAGAGTAGAAACCATTAGGAAGATTAAAAAACAACATAGTTCCATAGCTGAACGGAATTATCTCAGATTAGGCCTGATTGTGTAATTGTATATTCATAAAAGAAACGAATCAATGTATAGAATGAAGAGGATATGAGGCTGTTATTCAGTAATAATGCACACATTTAACCGTTTGCAAAAGTGCCGTATTTTCAAGGCTTTATTCATTGTCACAAGCATAAGTGATTACCTGTGTTAGTACTTAGAATATTAACAGTAGCTGAAAAAGAAGAAATGAATTTAGATCAGTGTATTATTCCAATATCATTTCAATGTACATCATACAGTAAAGGAATAGAGTCGAGTGTCTATTTTACCTCCAGTCAAAATGCACACAGTCAAAATGCACACTCCACACAGTAATGTACAAAAGTAGAAGTAATTAATAGATCTCATAATTAGTAATACTAGTAAGAAAACAAATTCACCATTAAAACTCTTCCAGCAGCGTTAGAATAGGAACCTACTTTAGTAACTGTTCAGCAATGTTAATTTGGCGTGATGTGTTGATTCAATTATATATAGCTATATAGGATTTCAATTATACATAGCAATTTGTACACAATTTTACACGCAGTTTATTTGCAAAACTATTTATAGATAATACGAACATAAATTCCCTTCGCACCGGAAATAATCATTTCCATCCCAAGATTACTAACAGTACAGTTAACTTATAATCGACATAAGTTAATTATATTGTTTTGATTTTGCCTAACAATTGTTAGAGGAACTTTTTGATAGTTTGAAACAATAATGAAATACTTCGGCAGTAATTCACACTGTTTTTAAGCATTAAAAGTTTTAGATTAACTTATATCTGTTCGCAATTCAGCCCCACACAGAAATTCATGGCTTGACATTAAAAACTAAAAGAAAGAGCCAAGTGCTTTGCAAAACAAATACGCAAATCAGCTCAGTCTTTTCCATAGCCAATCCAAAAAACTTTCTGGCTCATGTACAATGACAACCCGATATAAATGTTAATTAAATTAAAAAATATATAATTTCCGAAGGATTGTGAGTCTCAATTTATTGCGCTAGGATATCATCAGCCATTGCCAGCAAAATATTCTATTATTTTAATAAAATACTACATATACATAGTGACATATTTCCAAAATACAAGACCCGTCCTTGATATTTTTTGCGTATATTTTCTAGTAAATTTTTCTCAACGGTCACTTTGAAATACAAAAGTATAAATGCTAACTAAAAAGTAAAACACATAGTACAACAACTTTTCAGAAACCAATAACCGCAATGGACACTTATAAATATACATTTTAGTGAGTATAATATTACAGTGCTCAATATTCGTGTTCACAACGTTTAACAATCTACCATGATGCAGCCAAAGAAGTAAAGGGCCACAGGTAAACTATCTGGAAATTGATTAGTATATTACATATTGCAGTGTAAGTAAAATATTAATAGAGAACAGAATTGTCAGTCAAGTCAACTCAGTGGCAAACCAATGTCTGAGTTTTGTGTGGAAGGAAAAGAAATGTGTGTAAGTACAAAGATCATAATAGCAACAGCTTAATACTTATTATTAATAATGTGGATGCATATTATTGGGCATCGAAAGTGAGCGTTTGGGTGTTAGGTCAGAAATGCGTGAGTAAGTGATGAAAAGTCGTAATTGAACAAAGATTAGCGTTAATAAAGTCAGTTAGTTCCTCTGGCCATTTGCATGGTTGCAGAACGTGTAGGTTTTCTTAATTGGCTTTAGGTGTGTGTTAGGCAGTTAGGTACTTTATTGATTGGTTTTGTAGGTATAGGTTATATTTAGTAAATGTAAAGTGTAAATGAGATTATATTTGTTAATGGATGCATCCAAGTTAACATTAAAGTTAGCATTTAGCATAGTAATGTACGGATAGTCAAAGAACATGGCAGATTACTTGGCGATTTCAAAGAAAGGGAAGAAGGGTCGTATGCTTCTTAAGATGTTTGGCTCGAGTCCTTGTTCAACCCGACGTTCATTCAAAGATAACACAGTTCGCTTGTGAGGAAATGCTGCAAAAAATGGGGGCTGCTGCGATGCGTATTTCGCAGTGTCTACGTCAGTTAAATAAGGATCGTTTTCCACATACTCCGTGGCAGCCTGCGACAAAACCATTCACATTTACGTAACCCTCGACTGAAAGTGCAAAAAACTAAACGACATGCCTAAATAACTTGTGCAAAAAGTAAATCATTTTTCCTAATAGTTACATATTGGACAAATGGCAAAAGAGAATATAATAATTGCATGTAGGTACCTCTGTAGGAAGTGGAGGTAGGAATACACCTTCTGGTGTCAGGGCTTCAGGGTTTAATTGGGAATGGGCCCCATGGCTTCCTCTGCCTCTTTCACTGCTAGCAACTCGGCGACGTCCACCGCCGAAACTTCTTAGCGTCCCAAAATCATTGCCTTGAAATAATCATTTAACAGAATGTTAGAAGATACATCCATTGTATTGTAATTATTTTCCATCTCTAATACGCTCCAAGCGGACCTAATTGATGATAATGGAACAAATGTACCCATTCATATCTCAAACGTTTTTCCTAATGAAACATGCGTAGGTACCTACAAACTAATAATATTATATTAATTGAAAATGAGACAGGCTGACATGTTACAGCTACAGAACAGTAGGTATTTAAATACATGACCAAGTTATAAATTACAAAGCATTTCTCACACCTACACCAATAAACGTGACAATACAATGCAAATCCTTTGCACAATCAGTGTAATAGACATGGAAGTACGTTTTTATTGTCGAGTCTGAAGTATTAAATCCAGGTCCTATGCCAGGTAGTAAATTACACATTTTACTCTATTACACGTTTTTGCACTTGTAAAAGCGCAGCAGTATTTCTTAGACATATTTACTACATTTTCTAAACTTGTACTAAAGCTATTCTAATGATACTATCCAAATAACCAGAAGAGCCGAACCAAGTCCTGCTCAAGTATGCAGCCATTCAGTATTAAAGCCATTGACAGTTGCACAATGCGGTAATTTTATGTAATGCAACAAAGCAAAGCAAAGCAAATCTGAGTAACAAACAGATGAAATGAATTCGACGAGAACTAAATGTAACTGTACCCATGTTCAGAGCCAAGTGAGAGTTGCGTGATCTCGAGCCACACACGATTTACCTGAAATAGAATTCTTGGCATTTGTCACCTATCTGAATACCACTCTCTGTGCTTATACAGTAACAGAATCCCGACTGGCTATTCATAAATATATAAGTATGTACAGATTGAACAACTAATCTAGTTTAAGTACCAAGTACCTACTGATATTTAGAAAATAGCATACAGATTGTGGACTATTAGATCTCGGCTATACTTAAGTATGCCTCCCATGAAATACATATTATTTAGCAAAATGACAGCTTAGTGTCGTATAGGTTGACAGTCCTTATACTTTGAAGTGTACTTATTTATGTATGCAATAATCCACCATGGAAATGAAATCTTTTGAATTTGAGTTAGCTTGAAGGAAAATGGAATTACTGCAGGTACTCAAATATAGTTTTGGACATTGAACCATAGTTGGACAAGGTATGCATAAGTAATATTGTAACAGACAGATAAAAGTAGCATCAAAGGGCAAGATAAATCTCAAGTAGGAAGAGGAAGCTTAAAACATCTACTAAGTACACAAAGATACACATCAAAACTTGCAGTGCATAAAATATTAGGATCAGCAGAATTCTTGCACGAATATCTGAAAACTGAGACAAGCGTCGCTGTCCTTTGATGTTTTTTAATGTCCTAAGTACGATTACATTGTATTATGCAAAGTTGTTACCCTTTTTTATAAATTAATGTTATATTTACTTGGGCAAGTCTAATACGTAGGTTTGAGAGGTGCAATATGTTAGTACCTATGTACTGGGTAATTATTGATACAGCAATAGTATTATAACTAAATAGTTGGCACACTAAGATACTAAATTATACTTAGCATTGTTACAACAGGGTGGCCTGCTATGGTATTGTGCCAAGCTAAATAATTGGGAGTCTCATTGCCAGTGGACCACTGACGAGTGTCGTTAACGTAAGACGCAGTTTAAATTATAGATATTACGCTACTGTATAGCAACCTAAAGAGTTGTAGATGCTTTAAAATGCATGTAATGAAACTAGATGTGCATCATGGTTTCATTTTTATTCTTTTATAATTTAGTTTATACACATTTACATACGCAACGCAACCATGTGAAGCTGAGACTAAAGCTCCAATTCTACGTGATGTGTAAAAATTTATTTTATTCTTATTACACTCTTTGGTCCTTAGAGAATGACTTTGTTTTACCGTCTTTGCATTGTTGAAAAATCATTTGCTCTACATAAACACATACTTCTGTGTGCAACAAGGGGTTACACAGAATACCCTTTCGCTACAGAATGATAAATGTACTTACTATCGATAGTGTATACGAAGACCACGAGTGTCACATCACGAGTTTCTTTAAATATGGATTAATACTACATAAATTATAATTCATTAATTTTCTTCCTAGCAATTCCCTTGATTGTTATGGATAGTACAAAACAGCGTTACTTTTGGTACACATATAATTGGTGTGATAATAAAACGGCCAATGCCATGATATTAAGTCCGGATACAAATACGTAATATGCAACACACGAATTTATATTCATTAACAGATTTTTATAATGTGATGTTGTGCAAATTTCAAGCTTCATAATATAGAGGATAACAAAGTATTTATAAATTGTTTACCTAGATACGTGCATTACCTTCTTACAGGTATTTAATAAATGATACTTGTTCTGCTAGGTAAGTATGCACATTACGCAATTAAACTGAGCACAAATAAATGTAATATCACCATCACAAAAAACAATACCTGTATGTATTAGAATTAGAATTCATGCAAACAATAGGCGATCAGCATCACCTTGTTCATTATTTTATAACTGATTTGGCGGTATTACCATTACAAGGAAAAAATAATTAGCGTCAAATATTTTTATCGGCACATAATTGCCAAGCATATGCAGTTAGTTTGTACGTACAGAATCCCCATATCTGCATAAATACCTGTGTAAGAAATTTGAATGTACATACTAACAAAAGATAATAAAATATTTGACGAGAATGGTTTTACTGCTTGAGTCATGATAATGATGATACCTATGTAAAGCTTTTTCATTATTGTGTAAATAAATGCATCATTTCTCAATGAAATAACTTTGGTCATCACTCATCATAACAAAAGTATTATCATCGACTCGAAACAAAACAAACAGAAAAACTTGGTAGATGTAAGGCTGTTGATATACTGAGAAAAACTGGTCTTTTGCAATGAAATTTCTAGGGAAATTATCTAAAATAATATCGATTTTCTGCATAGGCGTCATTACATGTATTCATAACTGATACCTTCACATCTTGAATTTCTAATTTTTTGTATGAATATAGTAATTTCAAGTGCTTAAGTAGCATTATTTACAAAAATTATTAATTAATATTTTTGATCGTGCTAGTAATCCTAATTTCCGAATCTGAAAATTTTACTTTCAAGGTCCCTTTAGCCTTTCAAGATGCCCTTGTTAACATTAAAACCATTAACATTTAATTTAAAGTGTCCTAAATTAAAAGGGAATTTGCTTTGATCACTAGGATATCTAAAATGTCTTGTTCCAGTTCGTGCAATTCTATTAAATTTAGCATTTGACCTTAAGGTTTGTTATTATAATTATCAAAATTACTTTTGATTTTTGTGGTTGATAGAAGGTAGGCAATCAATACAGTAATATGCAATAATAATCAGTACGATGATACAAATCTTATAATGGTGTATGTATGCATTCGTTGACTTAATTTGGATTGTTAGGGAGCAATGAGCATACTTTTGCGTACAAATAAGACAAATGTGGGTGCAATTTAAATTAATTATAATAGTCGCCCGTTCTTTAAAATATGCTTATTATTTATGTAGGTAGTATGGTTCGGATGTATGAGTGGTACATAGCATATTGCACAGATAAAGCTATGGATAATTTGCTAACTAGTATAATTGGTTACTGTAATGTAAGTACCTACAGATATTATAAGATGTGTAATATTATTTTTGCTCTTATATGACGCAACCAGATACTCCAAGGTACGCATTGAAATGTAGTAATTCCGATTTAATTGAGCAACTGTGATCTAATACAAATCTCTGATCCATATACATTTAAATTTGTTTTATCTAGAACGATTTATCTCAGTCATGATTGCTGGTTTGTACGTTGTACCTTACATTATTTAATACATACTCACTTAAAAAAACAACAAAGGAATGCATGTAACACTGTTCATGAATGAGATTTAGTTTACATTAAATCATTTAAAAAAATTCATAGCTCTGTATATTTTCAAGCATTATGTGAATTTGGTACAGCGGCTGTAAAATTCCTGAGTTTGACACAGAAGAATTGATATGCTTATATAATATCTTCATAGCAGCGTTTTTGTACACTATTTAAACTAAATCCGCGTTGACTGACGTATAAGTTCATACACGGAAGTTCATGAATTTTTTAGTTTTTTGCTATTTTTGCACTGTTGAGCTGGCAATCTGATATTTATTTAGGTTCCTGCATACTGCTTAGGTTAGGCTCAGTATTGTTTAATATCTTTATCGATTTTTCATGACGGCTTTCATTGGCACTTCATTAAAGTAAAAGCCCTGACTGGATGTTAGCATTTTACAGTACCTACGTGAAGTATTTGGGTGAAACTATAAGTGTTTCGAGCAATAACAGTAACCCTTTTGTTTAATATTTTTCAGTAAACTGAAATGTTTATTTTGGATCGATATTTATAAATTGTAAAGAGTTAAAAGACCCTATAAAGAATAATAGGTACTATAGTAAGTAGTAGTGACGTAAACATGTTTTCAAAGAATGCACAATTAGCGAAAGATGAAACTTCGAGCTGACGAAGTTTGTAAATAAATGGCAAATTCCCAGGAAGTAATTTGTTAAACGAAACTCATCATAAGTACAAATAGATTTCTCCAAATAACTAGGCTACTACGTAGTAGCTACTGAGAAGCTGGTTCCATGAGACTTTATCAAACTTCTAGATATCTTCATTGGTACCTACAATATGAATTAAGTAGAACTAGACGAACTATAACAAATGTTCTGATTAACCTTGTATACATTGTTATGGAAATTGTGGAAATTAAATTATGGAAATGTATATCTAAATTAATTTTTAAAATAATAATGACATTGGCATAACCTTTAATAAGTGTCTACTTACATGCAGCAAATCTCAGCCCTGGGTTTGGATTTACTCAAATATGTAAGTATACTTCTGCTACATAAAATTCGTGCAATGGTACTCAAGAGTTCAATTAAATTAATTTAGTTTGCTTTGCACACATATGAGGGATACTATTCCTACATTTGTGAGTAGTATTAGCTATGCAGTATGTGATTGCAGAAACTGAGAATTAGAGCAGTCAAACTGTCGAAGTATCTGTAATCCAGATAACACTTTTTGTGTCGTATTTACTTGACATAGTAAGCTGTAATTTTGTTAAGGTTGGGTTACCTCACTGAGGTGAGATAATTACTAATGTAATTAATGCAGATACATGCAAACAAAAAGTAGAACAACGAAGAACAGCATAAGCTTATATTTGGGTAAAATTATATCACTAATGCAAAACGGCTGTCACTGTCACAGTAATGACACAGAGTGTGAAAGTCAACCAAACGGTCGGACCGGAACTAACAGAAAACGCAACAATTAAAGTATGAGCAAGCGAAAGATGGTAGTCAATTTAAATCTCATTTTGTTATTTTGGTGGCTAAATATAAAGCAAGACCAATTTTACCAAAGAGTGAACAACAAATTTTTCAACACTTTTGGGGATCATGAATAGGTAGACTAAGGTAGGTAGGTATTTCATTGAGGAATACAAGTAGATAGTGTTGCATAAATCTAATGTACATATTATTAATGGAATCAGAATTTGACTCAAGGTATTAATTATGCTTTAATTAGAAACAAATGAAGTTGTTGGAGTGTGGAAAAGTCACTTTGCAATTTGCATTACAATAGAAAAGCATTGAACTCTTTCGTTTAGTAGAGGTCCTTCCTAGCTAACAACAAAATATTCTGGGCTATAACCTATATAGTATTTGGTCTAAGAAAAGCTGAGGTCTAAAAGTTACTTAAAAATTTGACGAGAGACAATATAAATCCGTAGCTGTACATACCATTCACTATTGTTAGCGCAATAGTGTACGACAAAGTTTTTTGGTAAGTAGGTACTTATGTAATACTTGCCGTTGAATACTAAGTGACATAATAGACATCTCTCTAAAATGTTCAGCCAACTTATGTCTTAAAATTCTTTATAATACCAGTCAGTCGTCTACCTTGTTGTGTCGTGATTCTGTTGTTTCATTTCAGTTTCATTTTCTGCCTATTATTAGAGGTGGGATTCTCATCCTCGAAATCCAATTCAGAATTCAATTCAGAACCGTTCCACCTATTTCTAATACAATTCACATGACGCATGTAATTGTACTGAGTGGTTTTGTGTGTTAACATTTAAATATTCAAATGCGTATTTTTAAACCCCTACAAATGATAAGAAGGGGTTTCAGTTCCCAACTCTAAGTGTATTTGGGAGACTTATTTCTAAAGATATACCTAAATACGTATGCAAAGTAGGTACCAATGCATAAATAATGTATATGTCTGCAATTCAGTCGACATAACCGTAGCCTAGAACTACGAGGATTAAAGTTCTCAGTTGCCTTGAGTCTTGTCTCGGCTTCGATTGTTTCGCTTTCGTACCTACTTTACACTTTACGTAATGGAGTGTAATATCCGTTATTGCTATCAGAAGCGAATGTGAACGTGAATTGGATTTCCTTTTTAGTACCTCAAAGTCGCATTCCCAACTAAATACATATTGACAATATGGTCATGAATATGAAATGCAAAATACTTCGAATTGCAACTGAAAACGACCTACAGTCCCAATTACTCATATGCAGGAAAAACTGTATTGATTAACAAAATAAAACCAATGTCCATATAAATGCCAACACATTTGTGAGTAGTCAGGTCAATTTTATTTGACTGCTCTGGCTTTTAGGAATGTAATTCTCACTATCGCTTACACACAATTTTTTATACAAAAGTCGTATTATTTGTGTGCAGAGCTGTATAATATTTATACTCACTTAACTATAGTTATTAAATAGAATTTTGAATAGTATTTACTTTTGTGTGTATAATTAGGTATTTAAGTGCCCTTGTGGCGCACAAAAACTTATTGAAGAGTGGAGGAAGGAAGTTTAAGAAATAAAATGCTGAACTGTAGTGTACAAGAACCTACTTGAGATTGGACTAGGTACCATACAGTTTGCTACAAAAGATTAGTGCCTAACCTACCGTACAGAAAGAGAGTTGATTGATAGTATTCGAGCAAACACAATGTTACTGCTAATGATAATCCCAGACGATTACTTCATAATTGATAAGTATGAAGTATGACGCGTGTAGGTACCTACTTACAGAATGTTTGTGTTACACACTACACAAGTTCATACTTATAAGGTACTGACTACAACGAAATTCCTAAAGGCTAATAAATAACGTCAATAGTCAAATAAAATGTTAAAAAAGTAGTAAATATTCCTCCTCTGATAATGATGGACAAGATTGAAGGATTTTTATGTAA
This sequence comes from Tomocerus maximus, assembly GCA_019776445.1. Lineage (NCBI taxonomy): Eukaryota > Metazoa > Arthropoda > Collembola > Entomobryomorpha > Tomoceridae > Tomocerus > Tomocerus maximus. The sequence continues at coordinate 1,019 of JABASH010004786.1, read as the reverse complement.
AATGACTACAAAAAAGAACTATGAATTATAATTTTGCAATAAATACTTAGCAGAACCTAGTAAGTTTTTGTCAGAAACTGTATATAAATGGATTTCTGTTGCACGCAGTAACAAAGTATCAGAAATGGTACCACAGTACGAAGAAGTGAGACGTACCAAGTCAGGTAGCGGATTCCTGTATGTTTTGTGGTTTAATGGCATTTTACATATCCATAATATTTGTGGCAATAAACTAGAGACTGTCACAGCATTAGTTATTGTCATCATTCTGTCTAAGGTGTACTTACTGCACAACATTGACAATTGAAGTGATGTGGTTTATGCTATTCATAACCTGCATATCTCTAGTAGAAGCTGCAAAAAGTAATGTAGTCTAATTTTATGAGATCCTTTCCCTTTGGCAGATACTTGGTTTGATAGCAATTGAACATGAACATGAAATTGAACATTAAGCTACTGAATTATTCAACACAGGTCGCCAATTCAGTGCAGCTGAATCATTTTGCCTCCCCCATTCATACCTACTCAACATTTTCAGCAAACGACGTTATACGAAATGTAATCGCAATTAGGTTTACTATATCTTAGAAATGAAATGATTGAACAATAGGACTTTTCACTCGTAATGGAACGTTTGCTACATTTGTCCTTGGCTTTCAGACACCGACTAGCACACTCTGATGTAGGTACCAAACTTTTCTTAATATTCTACTGTGGTCGAATTCTCTCTTTTGCAAGTTGTACCTGAACACGAAACAAAACTCCACCACTTTAACTCCATTGCTATTTTGTCGGCACTTTATATATCTAAGTTCACAATTTGAACCATGCATTTTCAGCACAAAAACATTATAGTATTCAATATGATGGATAAATTTGATATTAACATTTACAACTGTAATGTTTCATTACTATTACTCATGCTACTAATAAACACTTTTCAGATTGCCTTACAATATATCAGAAAAAATATATACTTCAATTTAAATTTTTAATTTCAATAAACTCTTGAATTTATT